>JBCJKH010052242.1:0-22367 GCA_039877255.1 Loriculus beryllinus
CCCTTGTCACCCTTCTGCCAATTCACCCCTGGCAGGTTTGGGGCTGGTGTGGATCCCCAGGCTGCATGCTTGGGCTCCCACTGAAAGGCTGCAAGAGCATGTGTGTTTCTCACAGCTGCAGCAACATGGTACAGTCTGAGTTAAGCCCAGCCAGGACTTGAACTTCAGAGCAGCAGGCTCAGGGTGAGGTAAAGGAGGGGGACAGAGAAGCTTTTGAAGATTTCCTAAAATAGGAAATGGAAGCCTCTAATTAAGAATCTCTCATAGAAATGGGTAAGAGAGACTCTGCAGTTTTGTTTTTTTTCAGCATGGTGGGTCATCTTCATGCACTCTTCCATTATCACTTGTGACAGCAGGCATCACACCAGTCTAGGGTGTGCTGTCAGCAGTTGAGGCAGCTCCCACTTTGGAACTTCACACCCTTGCCAGCATGCCTTCTGTTTACTGATGCTGGCTACTACCCTCAGTGGCAGCAAGTAGGACTGGGAGCTGATGGGGTAGAGACTTTGGCCGTATTTTTATGTCCCTTCAAGTGTGCAAATTAATGTTGGCTAGAGAAAATACCCAGACATTGCTATTCTTTCAACTTCCTCCTCCAAATAATTTGCAACTGTTAGAAGTCCCGGTGCTTAAAATGAGCAATTTCCTCTGAGCACACATTCGTTGATAAATCATAAAAGTCATCCATAGGTAGAGGGAGTAGTTTGACAAAGTAAACCTCTCCTATGAAGAGAGACTGAAAGAGTTCAGTCTGGAGAAGAGAAGGCTCAGGGGAGACCTTATAACAGTCTTCTAACACATAAAGGGGGCCTACAAGAAATCTGGAGACAAACTTTTTACAAGGGCATATAGTGATAGGACAAGGGGGAATGGATTTAAATTGGAAGAAGGTAGGTGAGGGTGGTGAGGCACTGGCACAGGTTGCCCAGAGAAGCTGTGGCTGCCCCATCCCTGGTGGTGTTCAAGGCCAGGTTGGATGGGGCTTTAAGTGATGTGGTCTGGTGGAAGGTGTCCCTGCTCATGGCAGGATGCTGGAACCAGATGATATTTAAGGTCCTATCCAACACAAACTGTTCTATTGTTTTATAAAATTGAAGGGATCACAAGCAGTGAGGCTAGTTGAAGAGAGTTTGGAGGTAAACTTCCCCTTGCATTTACTTGCATGTAAGTACAATTCATACTGCCTGTGAATACTGTATTGACTAGTACTTGCCTGGACATTGATTTGCTGGTCGTTTTCACCATCAGGTCTGTCAGACCAACATTAGGAAGAAGGTATTGATTCAAAGTTCCTCAATAATCATAACCCCCCCAAATGATAATTACATTGTAGAAGAGGCAGAAGTTTCTCCTTTTATGTCATTTTTGCCTTATGAAAAGCTCTGGCTTGTGGAGAGCCAGTTGTTGAAATTATTCTGTTTGATTGGGGCTGAGGGTGAGAGGGAAGCCTAGAGTGCCACTGATGTGACAGTAACTTTTCTGCTGACAACAGAATCCTTCAGTCTGGAGGATGGGAATCCATCCGGCTTGGAGGAAGTCAGGGAGGAATATGTCAAGAGGCACTTCAGCAATCACAGGTAATGGCTTATACCAATCAAAGAAAGATGATAATACTTTGCACTTGTTTTCATCCCAGCATCTCTGAACCCCTTTATCATTGTTGCTGTATTTCCAAGCAGAGGCCTTTCAGTGTGAGGTAAAGAGATTTCACCTGGACCCCTGTAATATCTGTGCTGTGAAAAAACACAGTAAGCATGTTGTTGGTCTCATTTCTAGTTAGTGCTTGTATTTCCTTCCATCCTATGTAGCTGATCTCAAGCAAGGACTTCTCGTTTGCCTGCAGACAAAAAGAGGAGGAGAAGGCTGGCTTTGAAAGAATGGCCCTTCACTCTGGAGTGAGCATGACAAGGGTCTTATTAATTCAATAAATGAGTTGTTCATGTGGCTTTTTATTCTGTGTATTCTTGTGTTCTTTTCAGCACTGCATCAGCCTCCGAAGCTGTAAGTGAGAGTGACTCTTCTGTTTGGTGTTTGATTCAAGAATGTGAAAAGCAAACACTGGAAGAGGATAGGAAGCCAGAATTGATCCATTCTTCAGACACTTCATCCGCAGATCTGATGGAATTTGAACGGTAGATGCATCCCATGCTGACTTCAGTTTTTTAAGTTGTTTGAAATAGCACTGTGCATCCAGTTGCTGCTGTTCATGCAGCCCTACTGGAGCTTGTATCTGCCTTGCAGAAACTTTGTGCCAGCAATTTTAACTCTGTTGGTGATGAACTTGAGCACCTCCTAAGTCCCTTACCTGCAACTTGCATGTCAATGGACTCCCAGCATCATAGCAGCCCCCAGCTCTCCAGGCCTTGGAAAATCCCTGGGGATTTTCCACCTATCTCAAGAAAGGGAAAAAAAATTCTTTTAAATGTGTCAGTCCATGTGTGGCCATGTTTTACCACTGTCCATACTGCTTGCAGGGTCAGATGCAACAGACCTGCTAACAAAAGTGGTTCGATAGGCAAGCTCAGATGTAATAGGAGATTATTCATCCAGAGTGCTTTATGTAGGTGCATGTCCCTGTGTGTTTGTGGCATCAGTACCACTACCAAGTTGTATCTCTGCAACAGGGCTAGATTTTAGGAATGTAAGAATTGCTGTATGTCTAGCTATATGTGTTCTGGGGAGGTGCAGGAACCAGAGGCAGGCAGACACTTTCTTCCACAGTGATGTTCATTCTGCCTGTAATAGAATTGTTATGAGGAGCTTGAACACTATTGCCCCTCACAGAAATAGACCTTTAGCTCCTGACAGCTTGCAGTACTTTTTTTTGTGGTATCAGAGCAGGACGAGGCTGGATCCAGTCAGGGAAGATCATGTAGTCCTCAGCCTGTGGGCTGCAAAATAGTGGTGGTCTGAAAGATACCAGAAAACACTCTTCAGAATGTCTGCAACATGGCAGGGGGAAGAAGGGGAACCGAAACACCTATGTGTGTCAGACTTCTAGGTAGTGGGTGCAAGCCTGTAACCTCCTTTAAAATCAGCTCCTAAGTGCCTGATGCAGGACCTAAAAATCAAAGACCACTGTTCTCGTGTCAGTGATCCATGTATTTTAGTCTCTGGTTGAAATGGTAAAATTACTGGGTTTATTTCGAAGTTATTGGTATCATAAGACTGAGTACATTATTCATCACATTCTTCCTCTTGCTGTCAGACAGCACTAGGAGGTACTTAGATGTCCTGGATGTTTTCCAAAAGTATAAATGATAATTTAGTTGTAAAGATTTGAGAAACAGATGGGTATCTAATCTGTCCTGTACCATCAAACAGAGTCATTTTCACCCTAACCGTTTCAGAGTTAAGGATATGCAGTGCAGCAGAATCCACAGTTGCGCCTGGCATCCTCTTCCACATAAACAAAAACTTCCGTGGTTCCTTCTTCTCTTTTCCTTTGAGCCGGTGCTTATTTATAAAATTCCCTTGGATTATTGTTTTTCATCACAGTGAGGCTTCAGTTGTGCCAGCAGATGGCACCAGCCTCCTTCTCCTGTTCCTGCTTTTGCTCCTGTGAGAATCGGAGGTGGCTGTAGTAAGGTATCATTTACAAGACCTTGAAATGTGCTGACTCAAGATTTTCTGGGGGAAGTAAGCTCTACTTCATAGAAGCATGCACTACAGAGCCATAAACAGCTTCTTCACTGACGAGGTAGACCAAGGCCTGTACTGTATGGACTCTGGCACTTATCCTACAGTTATATGGCAGACCACAGTTGGTTCATAGCTAATTCTTCTCAAAAAATGGTCTTTTATAACAGGCATAAAGCAATAGGGACTCTTCATCAAAGAAAATAACAGCCTTTTGGTAAGTGTGTAATCATATTATTCAGGCAGCATCAGAAATGCTTTGAGCTTAACTGGCTTTTTATTTTTTTTTTCCCATGTCCAGCAACAGGAGCTACATTGGAGGTACCCTGTCCGGTGCAAAATTGTTGTTGTATCCTTCCAGCCAGGAAGGAACTAGTTGAGTCATGGTTCAAGCTTAATTTCTTTGGCAAAGCAGTCTAATGGCCATTCATATTCTTCTGTTTGATAAACTCCAGATCCTTTGTTTGGAGCTGGACATCCAGAATCTTTAGTGAGAGCAATACTGTACCTGAGAATGCTTATTCTCCTTCTGTCATTTTGTCTCTGGCAATGAAGGAAAATACTCCAGAGTGTGGAAACTGGAGTTTGAATATGTTTATGCCTGCATGCAGAATCTTAAGAATTTTCGATATTGGTTTGCTGGAACAGCTATGAGGAGAGGGGAGGAGAGGAGAAAATGAGAAAAGAAAGGAAAATGAGAAGAGAAAAGAATAGAGACTGAACTCTTCTGAGTAATTTTCTCTCATGCAATACTGTTCAGTTAATCACGAAATGTGCTCATCTGGGACATCTTCAAGGAATCATTTTGAGCCCAAACTTAGTAAGAGTGACTGCTGTTTACAGAACTCTTGGTTTGTACTCTTTTGATCTTGTTATTTTCATCTGAGATGTTCTAAGCATTTAATTAACATAAAATAACCTTTCCAAAGTAGATATTATTATCCCTAGTTCACTGTGCCACACAGTGCTAACAGAAGAAGTGGGCTCATTCTGAGATTAGTAACAGGGTTGAAATTATGGCACATATGTTCCATTACAAATTTCACTACAGACTGCACAGAAGTCACTCTTAAGGATGTGTTTCTTCAGATATAAAGCAGAGGAAATTGAGCTCCTATGCTTATTTAAGTCAGCGCATCCAGGCCTGGAGTAGTCTCTATCTGTATGTATAGTACCTAATATACCAGGATATGGCCTCAGCCAAGGCTAAGTGTAGTGCAATGCCACTAAAAGTATAAAAAGCGAATTACAATGTAAAATCCTCCAGATGTAAAGGCAAGTAACTCAAAATTTATGAAATGCCAGAATGAGGTTTGCCTGTGCAATGAGAACAGTGTGCCGTGCCTGGAGCTTCTGTTGTGAGGCAGCTTTGCTTGGACTGTGTCTAGAACCTGCCTCTTGCAGACAAAACCGTGGCAAAGAGTTGCTAAGATCTTCAAACAGTGTTGGGCAACCTGCAGTAATTATATGATGTTTTAGGGGGAGAGTGAGTGAAGTAGTTATGAATCAGAGCTACTCCCCAGGCTCCTGCTGAATTATAGTAAATGGCTGCATCATAGCCTGCTTTTAAGAGATGCTCACTTTCCGTTCATTGCAGATACCTGTATTTTTATAAGCACACAGTGGACCTACTGATAGAGCATGGAATTGTTTGCACTGAGGAGGTGCCTCTTCCTGAGGTATCTACAGCTGTTTCCCACCTCTGGCAAGAGCTTTCAGAAGAAAGGAGAGACAGCATCTTGCAGTACTGTAGCCAGAGAGATTTCCTCATGGAACCTAAGGCTGCTTGCCAGGAGCCTGCATGCACTGAAGGTAGTGTGAGGGACAGTCGAGGTAACAGTGAGGAAGCCAGTGATTCCTCAGTCTCCACACCAGAGGAAGTAAGTGCTCAGTAACATACATCTACCTCTGAAACTCCAAGCTTTCAGATGCTAATTTGTTCTGCAGCTTTTAATTGTTAACATATAGTAGTTGCAGTTAAGCTTTCCCAAGACCACTTGAATGTGAAAAGTGAAGACGATAAGTAGTCTTTGAGTAAATATCTGCACTAAATTCTCTCTTACTAAAAGAGAGAATTGTCTCCTTAGCAAGCTATAGGAGTGCAGTGGTAGTAATCCTGATAGTCTCCACTGACCTGTAGTTTTTGTGCTAAGTAACAGTTAAGTTTGCTCTAACTTGCTCCAGGGGAAGGAAGCAAGGACAAGAATTACGCAGTTACTGTTCTCTGCAAACTCTCCAAGGAGCACAGATGATCTAAATCCAGAAGGAATACCCAGTTTGCCAAGGCCTGCTGTGTTTTGGGTTGTGTGGCTTTTTTTCATCAAAGCACTTGGTAGCAAAGAGAAAGTTCCAGTGGTACAGGGCTAATGACTGCCTGTGTCATGCACCTCTGCAGAGCCAAGAACTTAGTGACTGAGTAGACCGGGGCATTTGTTAAAAAGGTGAAATAACAGCCAACTCTTTGTAAACTGTTCCTGGAGCACTGATTACTTAAGCAACTAGCTGCTCAAAGACATGTGTAATTTTATTAGCTGCAAGGGAAGGACAGATGTCCACCTTTAGCATGTAAGTAAATGATATTGACAAGTTCTTTTTGAGTCACATGACACAACTTATATTGCTGACCTCCGCAGGAAACGTCATGGGGGTGTTGCATGTACAGTACTTTCTGGCACAGAAAATGTGTGAACTGCATTATGGCAGAGTAAACTAATGAGTTTATCAGTCTGTCGCAGGGAGCATCTAAATTCCTTTGCAGGCCATGTCACACACACTGGAATGAGACTGGGGGAGACTGAGGTCTCCAGCCAGAAGCAGCAGCCCATGGTCAAGTCTCTAAAGCACTGATACGATTCATGTTTTTTAATGATTTCTGGGAGATGTAATGTTAAGTCTAATGCCTAGAAGTTGAAACACAGGCTGAAGGAAATGTACTAACCTTATGTTCGTAGTCATGAAATGCAGTTATTCCTGTCCTCACAAAACCCTCTTGGTTTACTCTAGCCGTAAACATACTTGTAAAAGGCAAGAAAGAATATCATGCTTTTAAAAGCTTCATTTTTAACAATTATGCACTAGGTAGAACTTCTAAGTGTCTGGATATGTTGACACCTGAAGTGTTTTTCCAATAGGTAATGTTTGAAGATGCGTTTGATGTTGCTGCTAGTTTCCTTGGCAGAAGTGAGACTCAGGGAATGTCTAGCCAGAGGTAAATCGCATACTCACCCCTTTTGCTGAACAGACTGATTTAGTAGCCCACTATCAATTCCCCATGGCAAGTTTTCTGCATAGTAAGGCAATAGCCTAGCTTCTCTCTTTGTGCCTGATTTTTAGTAAATGGTACAATAGCAGCCTCCAGCAATTGTGCTCATAATAATACTGTCTCTTAAGGTGCATAAGTGAAATGATTAATAGGTATTTATGACAGAATTAGTAAGAATCACTTACTAAGAACACCCCATCACTTCAAAGTAACTAGGGTCCTTCTGATTTTCTTCACTACTCTGCATAGCTTTCTATCTTTTCAAATTACAGTATTTGTAATGCTTTCCTTTTCTCTCTCTCACTTACCAGGTCTAGGAGGGCTATAAGGCATTCCCTGGATAAGTCAGCTAATCATAAAATCTACCCACGTTTAATGAGACACAAAAGATAATTTTCTAACGTTGTCTCCCTTACCTTTTTCAAGTACCCCAATTCAATCACAAGGAAGTGATCAAGCTAAAGTGTGGTTGACCTGAGTAGTTACATTAAAGAAATACAAAACCTATTAAATAGAAACATCTTTTTCCTCTACAGGTCAGATGAGTTACCCTAAAAGAGAACATGTCAGATGCAAAGCTGGCATTGCCTTTGATTTTTCAGACCAAAGAAAGAAAAGGGTGCTTTCCTGAAGAGGAAAATCCCATTAAAACTCATCCTTATGCATTCTTGCTACTTCATTAGGATTGTTTCTTTCTGCAAATAGTGTTTTTATTCTGGGTTTGGTTTTGTTTTGGTTTGGGTTTTTTTTAATCCCTTTTCCTACTTATTTTTCCTTATTTAGAGTTCTTTAGAGTGAATCTCTTTTACCATCATTCCACCTTGCACTTCCAGAGCAGAATGAATGGAAAAAAGGCTGTTTCGGCTGTTGATCAGAATATGCTTAAATATATAATAGGGCTTAACAAATACATATCTATTAAATAACATTTATTAGGTCACAATTGTTGTTTGCTTTTAAAATAATGTTGACTATTCCTTAATACTGCAGTGTATTGCCATCATCTTTGCAATCTGTTTTAGGTCCCAAATTAGATTAGTATTTCAGTAGTCAACATTTATCCTCTTCTCTTCCTTCCCTGTCACTCTGTGCCTTGTAATTCTAGACAGAGACATGATGGCAGAACTTTGTAAAATTCCAGGGAGGATACAGAGGAGAGGAACAAAATTCCTAGCTTTTTTGACAGAAGTACCTGTTACCTGAACACAAACCTGCCAGTGATAGCTAATATGTCATTTCATGACCACACGTTACTACATTCACTCAAAAACTTTACAAAAAAAGTCAAAGCTGTTCCTCTAAACAACCCTAAAAAAATACACCAACAAATAACCATTGTTGCTCTCTGTTATAATGGATAGATATGTCTCCCCAAAACAATGTTACTAAAGCTGTGACGTGGATCTGTTTGTTGTGATTCTGGTTTCTTCTGTTGCTGTTCTTTTTTCTTACATATTTTCCTTGCATTTGTTAGAAAATATCTCATCAATACATCTACTTCCACTCTTCCCTGTCTTGCTTGGCTATTGTATTTAATATCAGAATCATCTTGAAAACAATTTGAACATTTTTTTAATTTATAAGAAAAATATGAAGGAGAGGAAGTAAAAATATGGAAGAGCTAAAGTAGCAGGAGCAATGAAGGAATAGAAAGTTGAATGTATTGTCTGGTTCCATTTTCAGTTCAGCATTTGCAAGCTGCACTTACGAAAATCCAAAGGATCACCACATGCTCTATCTGCAGATCACTGACTTCCTAAAAAAACTCTTCTTTGCTGATACACAGTTTTGCCAGGTAAGCTTTGCCAAAGGATTTCTTACAGAAACAGTATGTTTCTGTCATTGTCAGAAAAGGATTTCTGTTTTCTGTGCTTCTGATCATATTGTCCAGAATCATTACAAATGACAACTTGGGGCTCATCACTTCAGATGTATAATTTCAAAAGGTGAGTAGGATTGCCTTTGTAAGAGGCAAAGTGTGAGGGGTTGATAGTGCTTAGAAATTATTCAAAATGGTAAATTACATGAGGATCTCTCTTTTTTCTTTTTTTTTTTTTTTAAATTGTTTTCATGAAAGTTCCCTTTGGAAAAGCTTGAGTGATCTCCTCTGAGCAGGCAAAGCTGACTTTGCAGTTCTCTGTTAACACCCAGCTGCTCCATTCTGAGTTCAGTAGGACCTCCTTCTGCTTGTCTGGGTGCCAGGTTCCCTAGGCTGAGCCATCCGCTGGCAGGCCTTAGGAGCAGGGTGTTCATGTTCTTGAAAGAGCTGATAAACAGCTGCTGAGCTGCCTCTTAGCCTTACAGTTGCAGGTTCCCTGAGCCAGAAGTCGTGGTGTTTGCATTCTTGTCATCCTCCCAAGGAGGTGGCTCAGAGCTTGCACATGGGTGGAGGAGCGAATGGGAGATATACCTCAACCAGAGTTGCTCGTTTGGATTCAGAGTCAATTGTACCTCCACAGTAGCCACTCTTGCTATTTTCCATCACCTGTATTCCACCCAGTCTCTGTTAATTGAACAGATGCTTCTTTGCAGGAAGCAGTGTTTCTGATGAGGGGTAACTGGGACAGAAAACTAAGCAGAAACTAGTGATGCACCACTAAGCACGTAGCAACTGCTGCATGCCACTTGATTCCCCCCATCTCAGGGATACAGTAGCACTAAAGGAAGCTCAGAGAATGGCAGCAGGCACACCAAAAGGCATTAAAAAGGAGCAACTAAGTAGGACTACTCCACAAAAAAGACTGACATGTACTGTGAGAGAATTTTGATCTGAAATGGTGTGGATTTGGTACCCAAAACGATTATTCATTGTGTCTAACAGGAGAATTACTAGAAAACACTCCATGAAATTAAAAAAGAAAAAAACAACCCAACATTAAAAAACACTTGCATGTGAAAATTACCAGATTTAACTCCTGGGCATCAATCCAGTGACAATTACTAAATCTGAAGGTCCAGATACAATTTCCAGCTCAGAAGGTCCTCCCAGCACAGTTTGCCATAATGTCGGAGCATATATTGTGGGACAGAGCACGCTGCACACACAGTTCTTGGACTTTTTACCTCAACATCCACTCCCGGCCTTTGTCAGAGACTAAGCACTGATCTACACAGCCTTATTATACAAAATAACTATGTTCTGCATCAGAGCAGAGCTCTTCCATATTTATGTAAATGACCACAAAGAGTGCAGGCTTAGAAAAGAAAGATACAGTATTTTCCAGTTTTAAATTGCTTTTGTGAATGCCATTCCTGGCAGCATTAAGTGGTCCCATTTTGTCCTTCTGCTTGGTTCTGAGGTGGTATAAGAGATAGTATCCCTTTCAACCTTTGAAGAGGGACATTTGAAATAAGACTAGGAAAATATGAGTAATGGGAAGACAAGCAGGAAAAAGAAGCTTAAGTACTGCAGATTGGCAGTTGACTGAGCTCTCTGAATCCAAAAGGAAATAAAAGGCTGTGTGCACTTCTCTTATGGAGGAACTTTGAGTTGTCTGTGATAAGACAATAAAAAGGATGTGTGAGCAGAAATCAAGGCTAGGGAGTACTGATAGTAAGAAGGTCAGAGCCTGTTTTGGTTTAGAGAACTGCAGTACAGCAAATCGCACCGAGGCAAAAAAAAATTATAATAAAATATGACAATAATAAAATATGACTGACAAGATTTTTTTTGAGAGCAGAAATTCAGCTCCATCTCAAACAGACAAATTGAGGCAGTTATGGAAGTGGTTGTATAGATAACTAACCCAAGCAGCAGCAGACAGCTCAGTATAGGCTACATACATTACCCCAGAAACTGGGCTACTTGGAGCATCAGAGACTCCTGGACTTGACAGGGAAAGGAGCTCTTCCTGCCCACTGAACTCCATCCCTTGATGCAGTACCTGTGCTAGTGCTACACTAGCCCAGGAGTCTGGGCAGTGCTGAGATAAATTATCCCAAGGATAATGTGAAGTCTTGGTGCACTGTGCACACACTTTGTAGAAGACATAGAGGTGGGTAGCAGGTACACTACCAAGGTGAGGCATGCAGTTTGCACCTAACTGAAGTACAAAAGACAGCTTATGGTCTCCTTTCATCTGCAGAGCTGATGAGGTCATGGGTTTTATTGCTGCTCAGCATATGCCAGTGCTATGTTATGCCATTTCTGGATAACTGTCCAGGTACAAACTATCACTGTTGCATTGTGTATATTTTGCAATCTCAGATCCACTGAGCACAGCCTTTCTTGAGCTGCTGTCCTGGCTCTCAAGGCTGCCAAGGGCATGCACCCTATTGGTATACAATGCTTGAGATAGACTTTTGCACAGGAGGAGAGAGTAAATCATTTGGGCAAGGATGGGGAGGGCTCTTAAAAGGATAGTGACCCAAAAATGAGAACAGGAGCATACTTCCATCATAAATGGTAGAGAAATATTTCTGAGTGTGAGGTTAAAGCCGTCTTGTCATTTTTCAAGAGCTGTTGTCTTAAGGTCACATAAGAGACGTTTAGCAGCAAAAGTAGTAAAGAATTAGTTTAGATTGAGTTCCAAAGTTTTACAGTATCTAAGTAAAAATCTGAGGGTCTTTCTCTAAATGGCACTGAGTGCCTTTGCTTCTTCAAAGGCCCAATTTCTGTTAAAACTACAAATTTTTAGGTGAGACACTTAAAAAGCAAGTTGGATTTAGTACTCCTTACGCTATTCATTTTTTAAATGACACCTATTTTTAAAAAGTAGTTTTGCCCTAAAGAGTCTTGCATCAGTGCAAAAGGTGAACTAGATGGAATGCAGGCATGAACACTTTTATCTCATACACTTACATTTTTCTCAAGAGCCACTTACTCTCTCTGTGAGCTGGTGAAAGACAAAACTATTTCCTGTTGTTGCTAAAAGAGCAGCAAAGCCTGAAGTCAGTAGAAATTAAGGGCTCACAAGGAAGCTCTCATATCTTCAGAGCCTGTTATGCCACCCATTCACTACCACGCTCAGGCCCAGTTGCCTAAGTTACATTGATAGACACAGGGTGGAGCCCTGTGATTTTAGAAAGAAATTGGTTGAAGATTTGAACCATTCTTCATCTGGCACCTCAGGCACCTGGCAAGTGCTGGTTGCTGATTCAGAGGAGGGCTCATGACACATCAGCTAGCACATGTCAGCACTTGACCAACCCACTGTATGTTTGAAATACAATCAACTCCTGTAGTTTTTAAACCCTGCTTGACTTTGGGGGGGCTTTCAGGAAGAAGATCTTCAGTTTGATTATGAGACTGTCATGCTGAGGTGCACCGAGACCTTCGATGATGAAGATTTCTAAACAGTTTCTATGTTTGCTAATGTTTTGCCAAGCATTTCTGGGTACACCAAGAGACTGCACCTCTTTCAGTGAAGCACCTCTCTTGAGCAGAGTGTGGACACGCTGTGTTGAAGTGGTTTGTTATGGTTAATTTCCCATTCCCTCATCAGTGCTTCTTGGTGTATCGGTTGAGTAATTTATACCTTTGTTACGGGTTTTAGATGTTTATAAAATGTTAAGAAATACTTTTGTCTGTTGCTTTTTAATGCTTAACCTCACTTCACAGGTAAACTGAGCCACGTACAGTTAAGTGACTCGCCTAGCATAAGCTGTGAAAGAGCTGCAGAGAGGTCACATTAGGCTACTCGCCCTCATAGGATGCAGGTCTCAAAGTGCAACCTACAAAATCACAAAGTGCCTGCACCCTGGCAGTGATGACTATTCTGGTGCAATTTTTCAGCTTGGGCTGACAAGGAGAGAGGGGTTGCCTCACAGAGAGGTGAGGCTCTTGCATCTCTTTATAAGGACAGCAGTAGTGATTACCCATTTCCAAATCACCTGGCCAGTGCAGGCACAATAAAACACTGGTTTATTTACTTTTGCAAAGTGTGTAAAGCCAAGTGGTCAGCCCTGTGCTCCCCTGTCATGTTTCATTCTTTGATGAGTAATGCTGCTCCGATAGTGCCTCAGAATTAAAAATGCTGTGAAGATGAATAAACTCCTTCATATCTCAGAACTATGTTCAAGGGTTAACAACTTTTCTTTATTAGCCCTTCATCCTCCCCTTTTGAAGGCCAGTTCAGGACAGAAGTTAGAGAATAGAATATTTCATTTTCAAATAGCTTTCAGCCTGCCAAGTACTAGGGGAGGCAGTTTTAAATGGATACTATACACTATGGAGATGCATTCCTTTGATCGTTACACATGCTTCGCTAGCAGAAGTTTTTGCTAAGGCTGGCCTGAACAGTAATGTGAAACAACAGGTGTATTCAGGTAATGTTGAAAATAATAACATTAATAAGGCTTTGTGGAGACATTCCAACATTAAGATGAAGAACGTATTACTTTGGTCCCTCCTGTTGCATGATCATAGTTTACAAGAGTGCAGGCCTGTACGTCCTCTCCTGCAGAGCCAACATTACACAGACAATAGCTGTTCTGCCCTGGTGTGCAGGAGGGCTGCACTGCCTTGGCAGGGAAGCAGCCTTAATTATTGAGCGCGTTATTGCTGCGTGCAGCACAGCAGCCCCTCACTTTACAACACATTGAGCACAACATAGAATCTTAGAGTGGTTAAAATTGGAATGGATCATCTAACTCTAACCTCTCTGCCATGGGCAGGGACAACTTCCACTAGACCAGTTTGCTCAAAGTCCCACCCAGCCTGGCCTTGAACACTGCCAGAGATGGGGCATTCACAACATAGGGCAGTCCTACTGCCCAGGTCCCATCTTTTATGAGAAAGCTGTGAAAATGAGCCTCTGATCAGCTGTTCTAGAGCCAGTGCACCCTGGTATGAGCAAATACCCATCACCAGGTCTCCTCAGCCAGGACAGCAGGAACATGTGCTGCAACTCCACAGTTGGCTAGCTGCCTCTCTGCACAGCTGCAAGCAGCGTGACCCCACTCCTGGTTAGAAGCAGGAAGTCTTTGCTGCGCTTAGGATTCAGCAGTAGCCCAAAAGGTAGTACAGTCAACAGGTAGCTGGCTGTTCTCAAAGCAGTCCAGAACAGCACTCAAGTGTTCACTTTCGCACTTGAGGATTCCCTGATTTTCATTTATTTTCATTAAGTAGCAAATAAAAAGAAGCTGTGTCGTTGCAGTGCAAAGCCAAAGCTGTTTCCAAGCCTCAAGTGGCCACATGCAGCTGAGAGGAGTGGTGGCCCTGCAGCCTAACCACTGCCTACTTCATTTTAACATTTGGAAATGTCCTCCTGAGACAAATAAAAGGATATTTTATATATTCACAACAAACACAAAAAAGTAAGATTTTAAAGGACATTTAGGAGCCTGAGCTTGAAATAGGGACATAAACAGCTTCTGAAAAACTGCCTTCTAAGCCTTAGCAACAGCAGATACAGCTGCCTCAGACCAGCATAGCCCCCCCACACACACAGAGCTGTCTGTGCCTCTTGGGCTGTAGGATGTGCCTGGGCAACCCCCTCCATTGGGAACTGGAGTTTCTCATGCCAGGAGCTGTGAAGTCGCACCAAGCTCTACTCTAGGGAGCTTGCAAGCCAAATATAAGATGGGGACACACAGACATGGCAGTAGGCTGGGAGTGAAGGGTGACAACATAACAGATGAGCAATGTTCTCCATCCTTGGTGTGGGGAACTAGAAGCCAAATCAAGACTTACATTTGTAGGAAAACCTGGGGCAACAGTGATAGGACAAGAGACAACAGACTCAAGGTGAAGCATTAGAAATTCCAGGTAGACATGAGGGAAAACACTTTTCATCATAGGGGTGGTCAGACACTGGAGCAGGCTGCCCAGAGAGGCTGTGGCTCTCCACCCATAGCTTAACTGGACACAGTCCTCTGCAGCCCGGCCTAACAGGACCAGCCCTGGGCAGGGGCTGGCCCAGATGACGTCCAAAGGTCCCTTGTACACTGATTCTTTGAATGCTATCAGCCACTCACTATGGTGATCACCCTGAGAAATACCATTACACTGTACATTTATTTTCTAAAAAAACCCAAACAAGTAAGTGTAAATCTCAGTTCTGGAAACACAAGCTCATACTACAACAATGTTATTACACACCAGCAATGTTATTACAGCAACCAGCACTGCATGCAACTGCATTGGACATGGCCATATAGGTTTAGGCTGTTTCTGCTGACAGTGAACAAGAATCTGCAAACTCTTTTCCAGAGAAGTGGTTGTCACCGCACCATCACCAGACCAAACAGGTACAGTGGAGAGGATACAGGACATAGCAGTAACAGGGATGCATCTTGCTGTGAGCAGAAGAATTGTCTCCTTCATCTTTGTAGGGTTTGGTGCTCTGGGGAAGCTGGCTTCCCTGAGGCTGCTCAGGGATTCATTGCAGCGAAGCTGGGTTTTAGTTAGGTCAAGAACAGAAGGTGTCTAGATTCCCTCTGCAGTCTATGATAGGAGAGGCATGTTCAGCAGACAGTCAAGCCCATTAACCTTAGACACCTCTCTAACAACTGACTTTAAATTAAGGGAATATGGAATGAGAATAATCGTGACCTGAAGGTGCCCACTCCTTCCCCTTGGCCAGGATGAGTGTAACCACAAGCTGAGAGGTAGGCATTGCCATTACAAATCTTTAAAGTGGCGGGGATTAGCCTCAGCCCTAGAGATGCCTGAGAGTGGTACAGGGCCCACATCAGGGATATCTTCTGTGGTTTCTTGAGCAGCCAGGACAGAGAACAGGAAGAGCTCTGCTTCAGCTAAACAGCTGCTCCTTGGGGTCCCCAAGGTTCAGTGCAAGGAAGGAAACTGAACATCTTTTCCAAGCATTTCTTGGGCTGTGGTGTTCCATGAAGAGGGAATATATTCTTCCTAGAGGTGGGCAGGCAGGAGCAGAGATGAGAAAAATTACTCCATCGAGGTGCAGGGGGCACAGCTGGGAAGAGAAAGGCATCTCTTGCATCAGCCTCTAACAGCTGCCAGCTCATGTTCAAATGATGCAGGCTGCAGACGTCCTTTTCAGACCTCTGCTTCCAAGATAGGAAGGTGCTTATATCCTTGTATCAGCCGCTATCTCAGAGTCTCTTTCTGAGCTTGCTCTAACACTGCTTTCCTGTTCAGCAGCCTTCAGTTCATCCATTCTCTTGCCACCAGGTAGCCTTTTGGGGCAAGCAGGGAGATACCGAAACCAAGAGACAGTGCAGTATTTGGAGCCTATGCCAAATGGAAGATCATACACCTTGGAAATGAGCTGAGAGATGTCTGCCTCTCCCTTGTGGCTATGCTTCCATGCCAAGAGCCCCCGCTCCTCCTGTGTTCCTGCAACAGCAAAAACGAGAATGATGTGTTTAAAACAGCAGGTGTTTGAGCACAGGGCTACGTTGAGTGCCTCACACCCACTTCCGAAAGCCCAGCAGACCCAGCACGACATACAGATCCCTTGCACTTAAACCTTTCTAGCTCCAAATCTCTTTACAAAACTCACTAACAAGCTTCTAGACAATACCCATCTTCCTTCAGTGGCTTTCAGTCTTAAGCAGTCTTCTCCTCTACTTGCCATGGGAATCAAGTATACCTAGACAGGTTTTCACAAGCCACCCGAGATCCAAGAACTGTTCAAAGGGGGATTCATACAGTGGTAGGAAAGCAAAGCTGAACGTTAACTGCCCAGATACTGCAGAATAGAGGAATAAGGTTTAGCTGGCAATCAGTAGTTTGTCACAGGTGTTTACCCGAGCCAAGGAATTGCAGGTGCCTGTAGCTGTTGCAACAGCTGAGTCCCTCTTGGGTAAAGGGAGTGAGCACACCTGTAAATCCTGCCTGGAGGAGGTGAAGATCAAGGGCTACAAGAAGAGTAATGAGACAGAAGGAGATTCACTTTCCAAGGGGCCTGAGACTGTAGAAGCAGTTGGTTAACGGAGTGTCCTTCCTGCTCTTTTTCTGTAGCAGTAAAGATGGCTTCCTCTCCTGTTCTTAAGCCATCCCTCCTCAGGTTCAATGAAAATCAAAGGCTCTTTCCTGGCTGTGTGGGCCAGCTGCAGGTGCCACATCCTGTCTTTGGTCACCAGCCTTTCCTACTGCTTTCCACTGCTGTAGCACCAGTTCAAGCCTCAGTTTTAGCAGCAAACATAAGGAGGCACACGTTTGGGCTTTCCACTTCTTCTGGTTGCCTTTCTCTCTCCTTTCAACCAGCAACATGGCCTTAGGCTGGCATTTTCCCTAAAAGACATTTTCCCCAAAAGACATTTTCCCCAAATAAATCTTTCTCTCAGACTGGGTTGTTCCTGAAAAAATGAGATATTTTCTTATAATCTGCTGTTTTCCACCCAGAGACCATTTCAGTGATGTCTGCTGTTCCTCACCCCTCTCTGGGAGGAGGTCAGTCACATGGTGTTTCATGGCTGGTAGCACAACTCCTGCCCATACAGCAGTGGTGACGAAGACAAAAATATGCTAGGAAACAAACCTTAGGGCAGGCACAAACTAGTAGCTTAGTTCATTTAGCAAATCCTACCTGGAATGGTGTTGTCCAGGATAAACCCCAGGAGTCCACCTACAAACATGCCAGTGATGAGAAGCACCTGGATCACCTGGTCCAGCTGGATGATTCCTAGCAAAAAAACAAAGCTTTGGTGCAGAGACGCATGTTTGACCAGCAACATACCCAGTGCCAAGAGGCACTTGCCAAGCTGCATGCTTGTTTAGACACGACTTGCAAATCCCAAAGCAGAGCTTAAGATTTGGCAATGCAAGAGAGATTGATCTCACTGCCAGTTCCAGACCTACAGTTTTCTTCTGTGTAATTATCCACTGACCCAGCTGCCGGTGGGCAGGAGGTAACTCATGAACATATGAAGAGCCTACTAACAGTGCAGACTACACCACTGGCCCAGAAAAAGCTGCCTTCTGCTCCAGATTTACTCTGCACCTCCATACCATAACACCGAGCAGTTTCCTACAAAAGCACAAGCTTTAGTTCCCGTTAAAACACAGGTATATTTAGCGTGTGATTTCACCGTCAGTTAACCAGATGTGATGTTTCTGTGTGACAGCTAATAGACATGAGCAAAGCCCAGTGGCACTGTTAGACCACCTACACAGTGAGTGAGTTGTGAGCCCAGCTCTTTCAACAGCCCACCGAGCATGCCTGATATACCTTAACAGAGGACACTACAGCCTTTATGATGAACACATTAGTCACACAAGACACAATGAAGGGGTAAGTGTTGGAGCACTGGAAATTCCAATAAAGTGAACTTGGTGGAATTGGGGTGTTTTGGAAATACAAAGTGCTATTGTGTATGAGCCCATAAGGAAGCCTCATTCATTGAGATGCTGATCAAAATTCAGCCCTGGAGTATTCTCTTGCTCCATCCTGGGAACGTGTCCCAGGGAAGCACTCTGCAATTCTTAGCATAACAGGAATCTGGTGAGGTGCAGTCACTGACAGAGACCAGAGATTTCTGCACCAGAGCTGTGCATCAGAGCAAAGGGCAAGAGCAGCCCTCGCAGAAAGAAACAGGCAACAGTCAAAGCATGTTTCAGGGGTTTATCTGGAAAAGTGCATTTTATAAGATTTCTATGGATCAGCCTTTGCTTCAGTTTTATGCTACAGGAAATGCTTCTGATGTTGCTTCTTACCTGTTTCCAGCAGTGTACTATTTTTGTTTGCCCAGTTGGGAACCGTGAGGCCCGCAAATAGAGAAAATCCAAAGATAAAGATGTTTCTCGAGGAGTTCATATCAGTGTACTGCATAGAGAAATCGTATACATTACATTTGGAATTACTCAAGCCTGTGGATTACTGTCATGTTCATGAGACGTGCTTGGATGTAAACACTGCCTGCGGGAGGGGACACGGGTAGCAGCCCTGTTGCTGCTGGGGTGTTGGTGATGCTGCTGCCGCCGGTGCCAGCAAACCCTGATCTGACCAGGGAACCCTCAGTGATTTAGCCCTTCTGGGAACATCCCCTCATCTTCTCCCAGGGAACTGCCAATGCAAATGTTTGCATCTGACTCAGCCTGGTAATAACCTGACTTGAAACAGAAGTTCCCTTCCCTAGGGAAGCAATGGCACTTGTAAAGCCATTACCTGCAAATTGGAAATCCCCACTGCCGTGATAACTCCAAACATCACAAGGAACATGCCTCCGATCACGGGGGTGGGTATGCTGGCAAGCATTGCTCCGACTTTCCCGGAGATTCCGCTGAGGAGCATGATGCAGGCACCGGCAATGATCACCATTCGACTCCCTACCTGGGGCAAGAGGAAGAGGAGGCAAAGGCAGTCACACACTGACCAGCATAGAGAGGTGAGGGATGGCAGGCTCCAGCTCCAGCCTGCG
Source organism: Loriculus beryllinus (assembly GCA_039877255.1). Classification (NCBI taxonomy): domain Eukaryota; kingdom Metazoa; phylum Chordata; class Aves; order Psittaciformes; family Psittacidae; genus Loriculus; species Loriculus beryllinus. The sequence continues at coordinate 19,184 of JBCJKH010052242.1, forward strand.
GGGCAGGGATTACACCTCTGGAGGAAGCACTCAATGGCACATTCGGTCACAGGTTCAGATGCAGCCACCAGTGAGCTGGGATTTTCACACTGTGTGGGAAGCATCTGTATTTGTGCACTGTTAAATTTGCATCATGAAAGGCACTCTGAGAGCAGTCATGGATTCATACCTATTTACGTGGTGTTATCCTCGTTCCTACTGTTGTCATGCCTCTAACGGTTTGCTCTTAAACAAAAAGAGTATTATTACATTAAGAGCACACTAATCCCAACACACAGCTTTGCTCTCACTCAAGCCTAGAAATGTCTTGGCATATCCACAGCGCTGCAACCACTCAATCCACTGCACAATCCTTCCACCAGTGTTTGGGTTGCTACCTAAAAATGGCTTTCAATGAGGTGTCCCACACCGATTCCCGTAGCCCAAGATTTGGGAGACCAGAGCTGGCTGGCTGCTCCAGTGCCAAACTCTGGGATCTGATATATCCATTCCATGGTCAACAAATGGCTAATCAGAAATGGAGAAGTATCTTGGTCTGTCCCTATCTCTCCTCACCCATTGCTTCAGTAAAATCATTTTTACTCCCATTTTTTCCCCCCTAGAAAGAGTCAAGGTGGCCTTTTCTGGGTTGGGCACTACAACAAAGACAGCATGAAGCACCAAGCCATACCTTTCATTCAGATCTGTTAGAGCATGCAAATAGGGAAAAGTAAAGAGTATTTGCCAAACAAAGGGATGAAAGAGACATTTACATACTATGGAAACTGAAAAGAAAAGCAGCAGTATTTATGAGACTTTCAAGTCGAGATATGCCTTGCCACCCCAAAACTTGGACAGCTTAAAGAATCACGCTAAGATTTACAACATTTGTGTCTTAGGCAGGGAACTCTGTAATCCTCTGCAAACATTTTATAATTCAATTAAATATTTTAATCCCTCCCTTTAAATACCTGAAGAATGTCATATTTACAGGCAGGGCTCTTTGTGAATGCTTTAAACAAAAAACATTCTTAGTAACTAATTCTATTTCTTTTTAAGTATTTCTTAAACATGTCCTTTTAAAATATTTTAAGTCTTACTTGATTGTGAAAGATAAATGAGAAAGATTTGGTAGGGAGCTTCAAAATAAAATCATTCACTGCCTTCAGGTGGGCTTTTTATATTCCTTGGCTTAAAACCTTGGTACACCATTACCATCAAAACTGTAGTTTAATATAAGCCAACAGATCTATTTGTTCCAGGATTAGAATGAAGCTTCAGATTCTTAATTTGCCAAAATGTCAAATTAGCCAGTATATGGAATTGGCCTTGAAGGCAAATTACCTAATCCACTGATACCACAAGTGTGAGCATATGCTGCTAAAGCCTCTAGCTTAGAGTTTGCTTCAATTATGTCAGGAAAACATGAAAACCAATTCTCTTTCTTAAGACTGAAGAAACTGCACAGTTCCCTGCTATCTACATGGTGACTGTGAGGTCTTCACCTCTCCTTAAAATCCTCTTTTCCTGGGAAATCCTCTTTTTACTGGCATGCTGGGCTTGATCAAGCAGGTTAAATATAGGTGCCTGGTGCCATTCAAGTTGCTGCATCTTGGCAGCTTCCAGCAGCTTCGCCTTGCCTTATCTGACAGATCCTGTGGATATCTGAAACCTCCACAGATTTTTCAGGTGGTGCTGGACACCTCTGTTAAACAGGGGAAACAAGGCCCTTATGTTTCCATTTATTATGGAAAAATTGTTTCCCGTGTTTTTTTAAATAAAATTAAATCTGCATTATGGTCTCAGCACCCCCACTGGCTCCAGCCAGAGTCTTTACACTGATTTAAGGTTAAATGAAACGGGGCTATTTTCTGCTCTGTTCACCCACTGCACACAACACTGTGTGAACACAGTGAACAGAGGTGGGATCTAAGGGAAAACATCTCTCCTAAATCAGCAAGGATGGCATGTCCACCTGGAAGACTTGAAGGACATGGGAGAACATGTCCTATAATCTGATAATTATGAGTCTGGGCACTTCCGCACTGTGCTACATCCCATACACACAATGTATGCAGCAAACCATATGTTATAGAATCACGGAATAAGAATGGTTTTGGCTGGAAAGGACCTTAAAGCTCCGTGGGCGGGGATGCCTCACACTAGACCATGTTTCCCAAGGCTCATCCAACTTGACCTTGAACACTGCCAGAGGTGGAGCATTCACAGCTTTGTTAGGCAGCCTGTTCCAGCGCCTCACCACCCTCACAGTGAAGAATTGCTTCCTTACGTCTAACCTGAACTTCCCCTGTTTAAGTTTAAACCCGTTACACCCCTTGACCCACCACTACAGTCCCTTATGAAAGAAAGAATGGGCTCAGGTATATTGTCAGTATCGTCAGATTTCACAATGACAAGATACATGTGGTGACAGGCTAAACTGGACTCCAAGCAGATATCCAGACAGCCCTTCTTGCTGGAAGCAGCCATCTTGGTCAAACACTAACATTTCACTCTGAAAAATGGTTATTGTGAGTGAGGTTTATAAAATCCAGTGAAATCAGCAATATTACAGAATGGGAACCATAAATCAAATTCTGCATTTATTTACTGACTCACAGCTCTGCTGACATGACATTGTTTATTTGACAATGGTTTAAAAATGGTCTCCAGTTGCCTGCTGGATGTACTCATCCCCTGGCTGCAAAGCTTCGTGAAAATCTATGATCTGATTGTCAAGCTTATGTCTTGAAATTTCTTTCCCTTATAAAAGCAATAAGGCACTCAAGGGATTCACAAAACTTTATGGAAAGGTAAAAACCTAACCCTTTGCCATCGTATTTTACAATCCCAAAGAAATAGTCTACCTTTTGTATGATTGCCATCCTTGTGTTATAAAAACTGGAATTTGAAATCCTATTAAAGCTTTCCTTTTCCCTTCCCCTTCCATTTCCCTTCCCCTTTCCTTTCCTCTCATTTTCAGGTTAGCACAAGCTCTCTTTAGTCCCAGCTAAGCCACATGCCACGAATAACAGCAGTGAGCACTCATCCCAGCACAGACAAGAAGCAGAGAAAAAGCAGGACTGGCCACCTCTGTGAGGTGCTTCCCGGTGCTGCTGAGCTGGTCACCAATGTGCCAAGGCACATCCTCCGGCATGCCTTGCAGGAGGCAGGCTAAGATCACACCCCAGCTCCAGCACATACC
>JBCJKH010052243.1:0-13531 GCA_039877255.1 Loriculus beryllinus
AGATGAACGTGATTGGACAGATTTCATAATCCAGAATTCTTGGCTAGATGTCTTTTCCAGCCTTCCATAATTTCATTTTGCCTAATTGTCCCAAAACTCCTTTTAATAATTCCTTCTCCTCTTCTGCAGCAATATACTTGCTGTACATTTCTGGCAGCCCTCTGTGATATTCAGCTCCCACATGCACATTTTCACAGATTTATCCTCACTGGCCTGCTTGAAATGGTTTGGAGTATGTTTTAATTGAACTGCAGATACGCTTCTGGTGGTGGCATGGGAACACTACTGAGCTTGAGACTTCTAAGTCTGGTTCAATGCATGAGATATGAAGTCAGTTGTTCTTTCCATCATGCCTTTCAAAAATACCTACAGATTTCATGTACAAGGAGTGTCTCTCCTCTCTTCAACTCAGTTCTTGCCTATCTTAGCTAAAAAGCACTAACCTTAGGTGATATGTTCACCTGGACACATTTATCTTTAACCTTTTTCCCTGCTGTCTGGTTCCTGTGATAACTTTCTGACCTGCTTTTCTACATCTTGCTAGTCTTCAAAGACTAACTCTGCTGCTGAAGCATAACATAGACTCACATTGCTCTATAATGGATTTGTGTCACCTTCCATCAACAGTGAATCCAAACCTGTTAAGTCTGAAAATGGGTCCAGGTTCAGTATTTCAATTACAGTCTCTCCAGAGAGGCACAATCTGGGAATAGCTTCTCCTGGATTTATTACATGATGCCACAAATAATGGCCAACACTTGAGCAGCTTTTATGGCTTTCACAGCATACTGCAGACTTGTAACTTGATGTCTAAAAGACATAGATATTTATAGAAGTTTACTGTATTCCCCAGAAATGCCTTGCAAGGCTTTGCACAAGTTTTGAAGTTTTCAAACCCTTTCCCCTTAAATATCTTTGAACATCCTCTGATGACAAGCCAGTCATGCAATCTTAAGACTATCAGAGAAAAAGAAAAATATACTGCACAGCATCCTTTTATAGTCTTGAGAGCAGAAATTCTCTATAAAACCAGGATAAGACCCACAGAAATTGTATTTTTCTCATTGAAATAGGTATTTTTAATGTATTTTCTCTTGTACTGATAATCTGTGCTTAAATAAACCTGAAAGGCATTTGAGATTGTCACTATTTGTATTCCTTCATAAAGCAAGATTCTTCACAGTATTGTGTCAAACTGTAAGAACCTTGTATTCTCTCGTCCCCACGTTAGAGCAAGGAAAAGAGTCAGCAGCATGGATTTTGCCAGGTTTCCTTTCAAGAGATTAGAAATTGCTAGTCAAAAAAATTACATTTCTTAAAAATCCCTGCAAATGGAACATAAAGCACAATTAAATAACAGTGTGCTGAGGAAATAGTTGCTCAGGCCTATAAAATTGAAAGAATAATTTTCTTTTTTTTGTTGTTGTTTTGCCACTATTTTGTAGGGGAATTTTAAACCCCCTGTAATGAGACTTCCTGGTGGCTAATTAGTGAAAGAAACACTTTCAGCTCCCAGCTGGTTTCTTGCTTACTAGGATGGAAAAAGGTGGAAGCATTTACAAGGTGGAATATATGTAACCCATGGGAGGCACACATAGGAAAAGAGAGAACAGCCTTACAAAAGGCAATTTACTTTGCCAGCGACTCTTTGAGTCTCCAGAAGTACTTATACAATCTATTTGTGTTTTACAGTAAGTTTTCTCTCTTTTTCAGAACTCATGTTAACGTCACAGTGTTAGTTGCCATTGGTAGTGAAATTGCAGTATGTTGTCCTAGATGTGACGCCCCAGACCCACTGTTACATGAGTCTGTGGCATATAGAATAGCAAGAGTAACAAGATATTTACTTAAAGTGAATATTTTGTCATTATGATCTTGTGTAAATCATTCCTTCACGTAAAATATTGTCGGGGAGAGTTTCCATCAAGGAGGAGCTGTGTTCTGCACTGTCCTCCCACTAGAAAGCAACTAGAGGCCTTAGCTGGCTTGAAGCTGGGTAGACAGAATAACACTTGGTGTCATTTAAGCAGCTCTGGCATATCTATCCCAGATAAAAATCGACAGGGATGGATGGCAACTGCGGAAAAAGACTGCCTTTTGGACAAGTACAAAGAAACAAAAACCAACCAACCAACCAAAAAAACCCAAACCACATGCTTTTAGCAACTGAGAGGCTTACAATGCAAAGATACGTTAAATGAAAAATATGTCCCACTGTGTATTCTGTATCTTTTAAATTATTAAAAGGTTGTGATACTTCAAGATAAACAGCCCTCTCTCAGAAAACATGCTCTGCAAGCTAAGAACTGCTCTGCTGCAATATACATCTGTTAGTTAGTTACCTATCTATATGCTGACTGTGACATAACAGAAGTTGATTCCTGCAATATGATCTGGACATGACCTTAATTAAAAACATAACAGAACTCAAAATTAAATAAAATAGTTTAATAGTTTAATCCTAACAAGTCTAGGACATGAAAGCTTTTGCCTGTCCTAGCTAACAGAAGCTGTGCTCTGTCCTGGACTCTCCCAGTCAAGGGAGCAAGCAAAGAATCACGCAATGATTTTATTCTAAGTAATAAGTGGTAAGGGAATTGCTACCGTCTAAGCCTGTAACATTATCACTTACACATTCTCAACATACCACTTTCTTTCATTCATTTGCACTTTAGGATTTGTTCACATTTAACTAAAAAGGTGGATATTGAAATAGAGAGACTTTCTTAAGAATCCTAACAATACTTCTGTAACTTTAAAGAAACACTCCAACCAGTGTTTAATGAGCCACCTCTACGCCATTCATCAACCTTCCTAACGGTGCATGGTGGTTATATGTTATAATAAAGATTTTGCTTCTAAGGCAGGTATTCACAGGGTACCGAACATTTTGTCTGCCTATCAAAGCAAACATCCTCCTTTGCACTGTTAAAATGTCCCACTTTCCTTACACATTTACATTCAACAGCTGTGCATATTTAAAATCTATATAGTATATACAATCCATCTATGAGCTTTCTTTAGTTAGAGTTCCCATCACACAGTAAAACACAGTTTTACCCAATTTTTTAGTGTATTTTAAAAACAACTAAATGTATTTCATCTACTCCTTAGTTTCATTGAGACCCACGGCAATTTTCAAGGCAGCCATGAAAATGCTGGTGGCCACAGTGAGTTCCAGCCCTCCTAACCACAGCCAAGGGGCAAAGAGCAGCAGAGCCTTTGAACTTATTCATGCACAGCCAACGCAAAAGTCACTGCTGAAGTCCTAAACGACAGGTCACCATCAGTGCTACGAAGGCTGGGAAGGCAGGACATGGAGCAAATAAATGTTGGTGAGGTCAATGCCTCACTCACACAGTTGTCTAGGAAAAGCTTCCAGTTCACTGCATAGTTTTACAGCTCTGGTACATGTAGTCTTGGCAGTTTCTACTGGTTGTCTTGAAGGTAGATTTAGAGCAGGTACTGGATGCTGGATTCATTATTATCCTCTGCCTTCTGCAGCTACATGAACCAAGGCAAAGTAGATTTTAGAACAATTATGTTAATGACAGCATTTAAAAATCATTTTGTACCATTTAATGTTGGCACTTACACACTGTGCAGAACAAAATAGTACTCCAGGAGCATTACCTCATATAAGTAATACTCATCTCACCTTGAAAAAGAGCAGGATGAGTAAAAGAAACAATCACAAATTTAGCAGAGAAGCACATTTGTACCTGAAACAAATTTGCAGTGTAACTGTACTTATTGAAAATACTTTTTAGCACTGAAGAGGATGTAAAGCAAACTAAATGGGTAAGAGGAAAATCCATATCTGATCATGTGGAATTGTTCAAGCGGTGATAGGTATGATTCTTATTCAGTGGTTTGAAAGAGCTTGCACTGAATTTTGCATGTCTTCTTCTGAGCAGGAAGCAATAACTCATGCTGAAATGGCCAGCTCTCAGAAGCAGACCGTAAGTCACGTTTTTATGCATCTTAAATTATCTTATGTTTGCCTGATGTCTTACAGTTTTCCTGCAAACTAATGTTGCCATAAATCTAAAAATTCAGTCTGGAAAAATATTCTACTTTTCTAGTCTTGATGTACAAACAAAAATTATCTTCATACCTTTATACTAAGTGAGTGCTTAAACACCAGGCTTAAGTTTTGGTAGGTGGAGGTGGGCACCTGCCTCGCAAGTACTTTGAAGTGGCTTAAGAAGGGAAGCTTCATGGCTGCTGGCTGCTCCCACCCCTTTCTTCACCTTGTGCCAGGCTTAGTGTGCCCACAGGACACTGGTGTCATGGGGGGAAAGATGCTCTTAGGAGTACCTATGGCCTAGGGAAACCTCTGTGGGGATGGAGGAAGCAGCCCAGAAGAGCTCTCAGCGTCACACCTGTTCTTTTCTTGTCCCAGCTTTCCTCTCTTCTAAAAGGTTTGGGGTAAGTTTGCTCTCTCTCTCTCATGCAAGACAGGGATGTAGCAAAAATCAGAAATAAGCATCAGCAGAAAGAGTGGAAATTCTTAAACATTCCATAAGTAATAACTGGTATAAAAATAGTCACTTTCTGCATGAAAAGAGAAAAGAGGAGAATGACGCCAGTGTTTCTGCTGGGTTTTATTTATTAAATTCATGACCCTTCAGCATCTGGGATAATACAGCCATACAGTCCCTCTTTTTAACCAGCCAGTCTTGTTACCAAGCCAGAACTCCCCAGGGAAAGGTCTTAAGCCCACCACAGTCATACTCTCACTGGCTGAGGCTGCTTATCACCCTTGCATTGGTCCACACTTACACCCAGTCTGGACGTCACCATGACAGAGGCATGAACGGGCTGACAGTGTAATACAACGGGCCTCATGGATGTGAAATGTGAACAGAGAATGACACCTTCCTCTATAGGGGCAAGTGAAAGAGCTACATAAAATCCAGTGCTCCCTTCTCAGTATTCCTGCATTCTGGTTTTATGATACACAGGCAAAATTCCAAACCGTTGTTGATTCAGATAACATGAATATTTGAGGAGAGGAGACATACGCTCATTAACTGGAAATTTCATAATGAATAAAAAACAAAACCAAAAGGGATCAAACAGTATTAATTGTATATCTATAGACAGTCTACAGGTGACAGACAGCTGAACCATTGTGTGTGGCATCTGATTTAAGCAGAACGGAATTTTCAATTGCTATTCCAGAAAACATCTCCTTATCCCACTAAAATAATTATATATTTAGCTTCTCGCTAGAAACTCTTAATACATTTCTTCATACAGAAAAGCTCTGAATGGCAAAATTGTTAAAAGAAGGTATTAATTTTAGTCTTTCTGTGCTCATCATTCCTGACTCATTGATTTTCCAGTGTATACTTAATATCTTCTCTACCATGGTTTGCTTGAAAACAGTATTTACTGTGTGTGTTTTTAACTATGACTATTAGGAAAGATTTGTAAAGCAACACAGTGCAAAAGTGTATGCTTTAGCATAGCACAATATTAAAAGAAAACTACAGAAGCCTGTGTTTGAGAGCTTTTTCAAGTGCAGTCTGACTAGGTATCTGTCCCACCTGTTTTCATTTCAGCAGCAGAGATATCTCGTGGTATTTCTCACCTTCATCCTTGCTTTAAGTTTTTGACAATTTCAGACTTTAATCTTTTACTTCTTATTTAAAGTTTCTTTAGTAACGTAATGTACTCACATTCGGTTTGAATCCTTTTAGTTGGAAACATCCCAGAACTCCATCACCAGTCTATCTTTTTATTTACCTGTGAAGCAAAATTTTCCCTTCCATTATTACAGAAGTCATAAACCAGTTGCAGGTTAAACAAAAATGAGCTTTTAGTGTATATAACAGGTCTTGTTGATATCTTGCCAGTTATCTCACAGACATCCTTTCTGAACTGGCTTTGCTTTATATCATCTCATGGCACACTGGATGGCAACAACAAACACCCATCTGTTCACATACTCTTAGAATGAGTGCCGATGAAAAGGAAATCCCCTTAGATAAGAAATTGCATCAAATCAAAGAACAGCCAAGTGAATGTAAAAATACTCTAGATCTGCTTTATCTTTGTAACAGACCAAGCCAACGTAGGACTGATGCCAGTAGCCCATGCCTATTAGTAAATGAGGCAGTACTGAGTGTGGAAGGGCTCCCCTGTCCAACACAAATGCTCTTTTCTCATTTCATTCCAAATTATTTTTCCCCTTGCTCCCTGACAACAAGCTGTCAGAACATGCCAACTTTAAGGATAGGTTTAAAAGAAAAGCTAAGGCTCCTACTGACTGCTTTTACAACAAGATATACCCTGGAATCTGTGATATCTTAGCTTGTGGATGCCCTAGCTTTTTATGTTCAGAACAGATCTGTACAAATAATGACTTAGAAGATTTTTCTGCCTATAATTCACATTACCATTATTTGATTTCCATTTTTCAACGGCTTCTATTCAGGACCATGAAATAGAAAACCATAGTTCTTCTGTTGGCAGGAAGTAGACAAATAAATGATTACATTTCTTTATGCAAAATTCAGGGGTTTGACCCAAAATAATCCATATGCCACTTGACATACACCTTTTCCTTACCTTATCCAGCACCAGTAGGAAGGACAGCAGCATACACTACTGTCCAGGTATATTTAGAGCAAGCAAATGGCCAACAATAGCAAAAAAATTTCCCAGGATTTCGTGGGAGTTAATCTTGCTCTGAGTGCAGACTACAGCATCAGGAGGGTTTAGTAGGCCCTGTGATCCTCTATCTTCACAGCATAAAATTTGTAATGAGATTGTTATAGCTCCTAGAAAATTAATCTATACTTAATTAATTATCTCATCCCTACTTGAGGCATTAGCTGCCTCAGTGCCCCTCTCCTGTGTTGATTATCACACACATTGTCATGTTGGCTGCCTGCCCACAGAGGTGTCTTACCAGCTTTGTGATGCTTTCTTTCATACTTTTCAAATGCAAAGTAGACAGTTCCTAAATGATTTCCTTATTTGCTTTCTTATGTGGTATTTCTTTGCATAAGAACTGCTTACCCTCATTAAGAGGTATAACTGCACAGGCAGGTGTCACTGTCAGTGAATAAAAGTGTTTAGAAAACCTGTTTATCTCAGCTCAGTCAGGTTTTTGACCTGCTCTGGACTCAGCGCACTGCACAAAAGTATGTTCAGTGACATAAAATGTACATAACAAAGTCTGTACGTAACTAAGTAACTAAGTCTACAGAGGTTAGTTTGAGTGTAGGTGTTGCAAGTGTCAGGGAAGCATTCTCTACATCCAAAACAACCTATTTTTATAGGCACACACCAGTAAAGTTCACATAGCACTGTGGGAAAATTGTAATTTACTGTAGCTGCAGCATGGCTATGAAAAGAATGGGGGTTTTGGATGTTCAAAGTCCTTTTCTACTGCATTCATAATTTTGTGGGGGAGCAATACATTAGGTATCTTTTGGGAATCCTCCCTGCTCAGCACCATCTGAGTAAAAATGTTGCAGATTTCCAAAGAAAGAAAGAAAAAAGTGTACATATGAGACACAAAGATGATCTCTTAATCAACAGTGTGCCCTATCTTGATGCTTGGCATGTGCTAACAACAGCTCCTGGCAGGCTCATACTCTGTTCCTCCATGCATGCCAGAGTCTGGCTGCAAGATAGATTTTTATTGCTACTGCTATACAGATCAAATCTAGCAAAGGTGTGTCTATCTCTGGCCAAAACTTCACTCATTCTGCAAATGCCTTAAGATAAAAGAAACACACTGAATTGCCAGGGACTGGGGAAAAGAAAACCCTGCCAAACTGAAAGACTTACACAGGAATCACTATGGGGAGATCTGGGGTTCTGCCAGCATTTTCATCCCTTTCACACCCACAGAGCCTGCTTCTTTCAGGAATTGAGATGGTTCACAGTGTCTTGCTTCCAGAAATGTCCTCCCTAAATGAAATCTTCCTGTAGCTTTATAGCAGGTCAGTTAGACATGCCCAAATATCTGTTCACAAGACTTGCCCATACAACAACAATTTCATATGATGCAGATGTTAAGAACAAAGACAAAATAATACAGCACACACCAAGTTGAATGTGGTTAACTAAGTTGCTTTTAGTTTATTAATTTTACCCATATACATAGTTGATTTTGAAAACATCATGTGAAAGAACCAGGACAAAGTGTAACAAAATGGTACAGGAAAACATTTTAATATGCAATGTGCCAGTGTACCTATTGTGTTTTACACATACTTTACACTGAAAAACAACACCTCCCCCCAGTTATCAGAGGAATACACATTTTATTTTTTACTGGCAAATTTAGTTTATTAATATGTAAAAAAATAAATCTACTATAGCAACAGTGCAAACACATCAGAACTTGCATGGCATACAGAACACAAATGAATAAAAAATATTATACAAAGGGCCCAATGTTTCCTATGGCACTGGCTGTGACATGTACAGCAAACAACAGAGTTAGGAATAAACTGCAATGTAAACAGGAAGATGAGCTGCATATCACTGGTTCTGTCTTGTATGGTCTTTCTATTTCAGGGGGTAAAGCTGTCATGCCTTGGATCTGCAATTAAAATAATAAAAAATGTCACAGATTTGTCTCATAAAGTTAGAAATCTGTACTTAGCTCTCTAACAAGTTGGCTGCTTGCATGAGAATGTATTGGTACTTTTGAGTGCAGGCTGTGACTTTCGCTGTGGAGATATCAAATTCAGTAAAAATATTAATATATTGCATGCTGTATCAACCAGTGTGCATATCCATTGTTCTCAGCTCAGGAACACCTGTAGACAGCGGTGTCCCCTCCTGCAAAGCAAGGTTAGGCTTGTGTTGTTTGACTGGTATGACCTTATTTTGCTTTGTGGGATTGTTCAGTTCATTTGGGGTTTGTTTTCATCTTTATCACAGATAAAAATGGAAGTTTACAGTGTTACAGTACAGTACAGTGTTACAGAGGTGTTAGATGATTTTTGAACATGTTCATTTGTATATAGAAAGCTTACACTTGCATGTGCAAGGTGGCTAATCATTACACATGATTTCGCAGAATGGTTGAGGTTGGAAGGAATCTCTGGAGGTCATCTGGTCCAATGTAAAGCAAGGTGACCTATAGCAGTGTCATGTGTCATATTTCAATATATTGAGTATATTTTACTATTCCCTTAGAACTCTGCAATTTTTATGCAGCTGGACATAACTACCTGCTTGTCATGGTTTTTGACAGGAAATTAGAGAGATTTGGATATGCCCTTCCTAAATGTATTTGCCTATGCCTTTCCTAAATGTACTCCTTACATGCTAGAGAAAAGAAGCTCTGCGAAAAGTGGGACAAACATTTTTGGAAGTCTGAATGCCCACTTGCACAACATGTGCTTGCTTTGTTTTTGGTTTATTTTAATATGTTACAGCTATCCTGCATTGCAGAAAAAACATCTAAATATTGTCCTAATCTTAGCAAACATAACACGAAGCTAAAACTGATTGAGGGGCCATCCCTAAATAAGGATTAAGGTATTTTCAACTCACTTCCTCTGCTTTAGGTTTTTCCTCCTGGTAACAACTCACTGGTTGATGCTATGAATCTGTTCTTGATTTTGATGAGGATGGCCAATTTTATGTAATGATGTCACTAATAAGGGAAGGGAAAGGAAAAAGTCCTAATCTTAGCTTTGATGAATATGCCTTAGTCACTTGAAATAGGAAATTATGATCAAAAGGAAGAGCTAAGCACTCCCAGTTCCAGTGAGCTCATTCTTTGATTACATTTTTTAAGTTGTAAGTATTGTTCCTTCATCCTGCAAGATAAAGGGGAACAACATTTTCCAGAAAGTGTATCATTAAAAAAACCGCAAACCCTATTCCCTCTTGATAAAATTTCTGTGTGCTTTTCATCATCTTAACTTATCCTCTGAAAATAATTAGTGAAAGAATGGCTAAGCAGCTGTACTGGCCAGTAGTTGCAAAGGTTAAGAAGTTTAACCAAAACTGGTGAATAGTCACATAGGCTGTCAGTAACCACTTTTTACTTACTGATACATGGTGAAGCACAGTAAATCACATTTATTTCATGGTCCTGTTGCCTCCTTTTTAACAGTTAGACTTACCGACCATTCTGCATTATCCGTTTTTGAACATCTCACGTTCACTGGTAGTTTAAGCACAAGCTCATTATAGGAGACACCCTCTGATCTGGACCATTTGAATTTGTTCATTGCATCCATAAAAGACAGGTTTTTATATTGCTTAGGGCTCTTGATAATGAAAGGCCAAGTCCTAAAGAAAAATAAATTAATAGATCTTTTTAAAACAGATAAATACCATCAAGTTGTAACTGAAGAAGGAAAGAATCTTATTCAGAAAAACAAATGTACTATTAATATGTATATCATGCCTCACTCATTCTCAGCCAAATTCTCTGCTACTAATAACTGATGCAGTTTCACGTATTTTAACAGACTTACAAAAGGTTGCCAGCAGTTTAGGACTTGCTACCAGGTGCTTTTAGAAATTAAGGACTTTAAGTTAAGAAAAATAATTACATTGCTCTTCTCTGATCTACAAACTGAACACATAGGCAACACAAACCAGATCTGTTGTAATTTCTCAAAGAGACTCAAACCAAAACAAAAGAGCCACATCCTCTATTCGGCTTGGTAGGCAGTGTTGCAAAGAAACATTTGCCATCAGAAACCTGCTTCCACATGGCTCTGCCAAGCTCTGGTCATAACTCAGATAATAGGTCAAAACTCAGCCCAGCACAGGAGTTGCTCTAACATGCATCAGCTGACAGTAGTGCCAAAAGATCAAACAAATTACTGGTGTTGTGGACAGAGACCTGCTGCTTTGCTGTGAGAGATCGGACTATTTGCTCACACATGGGAATCCTCCCCAAGAACAAGTGGGGCCAATCCCATTGCCCACCAGCCAAAGATGTGGAAAGGGAAGGAATGAGATTTCTTATCTTTCATTTAGTAAAGAAAGCTCAAAAATAAATACAAAGGAAAATAAAAATTAAATAAATAAATAAAACAGCTAAATTAAACCTTTTCCATTGTTCTACCTTTATTTGACTCTACTGGGATGAATGGAAACAACATGGTAGACAGGTCAACTTTTTAAAAACAGAAAATCCAGCACAGCTAGTGGAAGGATGAAAGCAACTAAAACTTTACCTAAATAACCTAATCAATAGTTTGGTTGGAGAATGAGTTATCTTTTCAAAGCACTTTAGACAGATCTGTATTATCATGCAGTAGGCTGTCTCCCACTTGCTTCAGGTAATGTGCTGCCTAACCCAATGTTTTGTTCTACTCAACATCTAGGCACAAAGAACATAATTTTAATCAAGCACCTATTTTACACTATTGTGGCCCATTCGCTTTCATCTCAGCCTCCCATGATTTATACCCCTGTACCACCAGGCTGAGAAAAAGAAAATACTTTTAAAGTAACCCACTGTGCCTTGATCCTCCTTTTAGCTTGCCTTCATGTGTAAGTCAAGTACATTAGAGGAGTCAGTGAAGCAATTCCAGTGTAAGACTGACACAAGAGAGATGAGTATCAGGTCACATATCCTTAGGCTAACAGAGCTTAATGAAACAAGAATTGTGGATTAGGTCATAAATACTAGAGGCATTAATAATCTCTTCTTCTAATTACTATTCCATTTGCAGCAGACAGTCTGCATACTTACTCTATTCAAAACATCTTTATTTCCCCAGGCCAAATGTGCATTTTTTTTCTTAAGTAGAGTTATCATGAATGAACACTCAAGAGAGCATACATTTGTTAGAATATTTTCTTCCTAAGCTCAGAAAGACTCTTTTAGCTAGGACTAATTTAGAAACTATGTTCTCTCTGTATTAAAAGAGATTGTAAATAGCAATAATGTGAAAAATGAAGCAGACATTGATTGCATGATGACTTTCCTCAAACTCTTCTGTCCTGAATATAAATCTCAGAACTAATACCAGTAAGCCTGCCATGTCAAATTACTTCACAGTAATACTTTTATATGGTTTTGTTAAGATAAAGTGTGTAAGAAAAGGCAAGTTTTAAAATGGAAATATGATAACACACTATTAGTCTATCCATTTCATTTTAAAATCTTACTCTCACCTTATTTTAGTGCAAATAAAAATATAATTCACCTTTCACTACTAATAATGAATTCTACTTTCAATTGTTTGGGGTTTTTTTCTCCATTTCATTCATTTGAAAACTTTCTTTTTTAGATTATCCTCACTTTTTTTTTTTTTTACGCTCACTTCCACTGCTGATCTGCTATTGAGGTGCATTGATTTTAAGCATTGTAAGGAACACTAAAAAACTGGAATACACTACGCATTGTTTTTATATATTTACACATTTATCTTGTCTATAGAGGGCTTCCCCCCATCTCCTACCAAAATTTAGATTTTGTGTTATATACTGCAAAACACTCTTGCTCTCAGTGAACAATATCATTGTGCAGATCATACCACTGATATTAAAGGGCAGAAAAGCAAAATCCAACAACGTGCTCAAAGCATTTTGCTCCTGCCAAGGACAGCAAGACTTCTAATGACTTACTGAAGAAACTGTAAAACCTTGTTTAACATTCAATAACCTGTAGTTTACCCCAGCAGCCAGATGTCAGCTGAATTGCATGGATCTTCATGGTGGTTATTACAAGATCCTGAGTTGCCTAAATGGTAACAGCACCCAGCCCCCTCCACAGAGGGGATATTTAATATTTGTGGAGCACTACAGTAGACAGATGTTACTACAAAGTAGACAGATGTTACTACAAAATTATGTTACTCCTTTTGAGCTGAGTAGTGAGCCAATATTCAGATTTTTGTGGGTTATTTTATTAGAAAGAAAAATTTATAAATGAGCTCCAGCTTTTTCTTTCTGACATGGATTTACATCTGAAAAATGTGCAGTGACCTGCTGTCCTGAACAGTAGGAGTCCAAGACTCAGAAGACAGTGTCTTTGCACAGAACTGAAAACCCCTGCAGCCAACAGCTCACCCAAAAAGCTCTTTTCTTCCTCTTGGCTTCCATGTTTTACTCTCTACTTACTTTACATATCAACCTCTGATTTGTTATTCTTCCAAAGCCTCCATTCTTTCATTTCTCCCCATCATAGTGCTTATTTACCATTCATCTTTTACTATGAAGAATTTAATATTTTCTCAACACCTCTATTTCCTTTCTAACTTACAGCTTCTTCCCCTTTTGTGCATTTTTGTCAGTGTAACCAAGACAATGTTAAGCTTTTTATGTGAGCAAGAGTTCTAGGATCTTATGAGGTTTAACCATGACAAGTGCAAGGTCCTTCACCTGGGTCGGAGCAATCCCAGGCACAGCTACAGGTTGGGCAAAGAGGAGATTCAGAGTGGCCCTGCAGAGAAGGACTTGGGGGTGCTGGTCAATGAGAAAATGAACATGAGCTGGCTTCAGTGTGCGCTTGCAGCCCAGAAAGCAACTGTATCCTGGGCTGCACCAAAAGCAGCGTGACCAGCAGGTCAAAGGAGGTGAT
>JBCJKH010052243.1:13631-23963 GCA_039877255.1 Loriculus beryllinus
GAAGTTTAGATTGGATATAAGGAGGAAGTTCTTTACTGTGAGGGTGGTGAGGCACTGGAATGGGTTGCCCAAGGAAGCTGTGAATGCTCCGTCCCTGGCAGTGCTGAAGGCCAGGTTGGAGAGAGGCTTGGATGATACGGTTTAGTGTGAGGTGTCCCTGCCCAGGGCAGGGGGGTTGGAACTAGATGATCTTAATGGCCTTTCCAACTCTAACTATTCTATGATTCTATGGTTTTTATGGATTCTATGATTCTAATTACTCACAACAAATCTACCCAGGGTAATTCAATACCCATGCTCCCAAACTCCCTTCTCAAAATTATCTCTATAACGTGTGAAACACTAACATGTTTTAATAAACTGATTTAATAAACTGATAGTTTTGAAACATTGATAAGACATCGATAGCTTTTTTTACAGATGTTTGTGGTGAAAAAAAAATGCTGTGAGAAATATTATTTCTTTAACATAAGAAACTGCTTCTTAGTAAAAAGAAATAAAATAAAAATAAAAAATGCAAAATAATTTGCAGGAGAAATAAGTAGCAGCACTGCATGTTGACGAAAAAGAAGTGGCATGAGTGACCGTGCAACATGTTGCACTAACAGAAAGAAACAAAGATTGTCTAAAAATGACCCTGTAATCTCACAGACATAAACAGAGGAGCTACATATATTCACAAACACTTTACTTGCCTGACTGGTCTGTAGATTTCCTTAACACCAATGAACTGGAGCTGTTCCATTATATCTGGAATACTTGCACATCTGGTGAGGTTGATTCTCGGGTAATAGAGCAGATACGATAGGCACATTTCATTCCTGGTGCTCAGACTACCCTGAAAATGGATTTTTCTTTTAATCAAGATAGCACTGGAATCCCACAGATAAAAGCACTGATTAGCATTTATATGTTAATGAAATGTGTATCAGGAGGCCCAATTCAACATGTTTATCGTGCACATTAGGTTATCAAGCAGCAAGAAGTTATTACATAATTAATTACAAAATACACTGCAAGCTCAAGCAGTATCTTCCCAGCTTAAAAGACACCAGAAAGTACAACTAGCAATAAAATAAGCCTCCTATTATATCAAAGAGTACTATCTAAGAAGTTCAGTTTTAATTTCAGCTATCTTCAATGTGCTTATATTACCAGGCTTCAGCAAGAGGCCTTCAAAATGGAGCAGATTTAGGAAAAATCTGGTAAGATAATTAGCCTGTTCAAATAAGAAATTAAATGTGTTTTGTCTGGTAAAATAGAGGCTGGGATGGAAATATATCTATACGGACTATCCTTCTATGTACACATGCAGATAGAGTAAGAAAGCAGTTATTTAATGTACAGTGCTGACTCAAGAACAAATGAGCACTAACCATAAGATAATTAATTAGGGTAAGATTTTTACCGAGCAGAAGAAACAGACTGTTAAACAGTGTTCCACTGAGAGCCACAGGGCAAACAACTAATTTGAAATCAATCTTTGCAAATATGGGCAAGATTATGAGCTGCATATTCCTAAATCCTGTGTGGGAACAGTTCCACAAATTTTACAGAACCACGGGAATAGGAAAGGAGAAGACAAAGCACTTGAACCAAGGGCCTGTGTGGTCACCACACAGGAAAACAGAACAAAAACTCGAAACCCTTTGTTCTCACTCCTTTGCTTCTCTTTATATATCTAGATCATGCACCTACATGTAAGCTGATTCAGGGAGAGGCGTCCTTGTACTCTCTGCGTGCCAGAAGCAGCTTTTCCTTTCCAAACAGAAACCACTTAGGTCTCACCTCCTGGAGGTTTGGATCCAGCCCCTCCAGAGGAAGCAGGATCAGCCCCTGCCAAAGGCTGGGTGCCAGCAACTACATCCCTCCCATAAATAGAGTGGGTCTGGCATCACTCTCTGCTTTTGTAGCCAGCTGGCAAAGTCCAGCTCATGTCCCAACAACTGAATTTGCTTCACCTCCAAAACCAAGTGGCCACATTGCAATGGCTGGTGCCTGGCCTCTGCTACCCTAAAACCTTGCATCTGGGAGATCAGGTGCTATCATATGGCAAACCTGAGCTGGACCCTATTAATCCCAAAAGGGCTGCTCACCCCTCTGTGCATGGCCCTGCCCTGTACACTGCCAGGGACATGCACTCAGGGCATCATAGCTGCTCCCCGTGCCTCAGCTGCAAGGCTGCACATGTATAGCGCAGGCTTCTCCTTTGCTGCCCACAGTGTGCACCTAGAAAACATATCGCATGAGAAATATAGCTGTGCCAGCCTCCTCCCCCAGCCTGAAGGACCTGCATTCTGCCTGCATTCTGTTAGGCACAAAAGCAACTGGTCCTGTCTTGATCATGGCATGACTAAACATCAATATGTAAGAACAGGCAATTAAAACGTGGGGAAAAATGCATAACAATTGGACAAAAATAATTATTGAATATGTAGAATTTGCATGTTAATACATGTCATGAGGAAAGCACTCCCTATACTAGAGAAGTCTGATTTTTAAAGATCTTCTATGATCTGGCTTTCTTATTTTTATAATACAGACATATGAATGCCTTGTGCAAGAAAGAGATCGGACTATGATCATAACAGTTCTGATGACTTTAAAATCTAAGAATCTATGAAATGAAAGTTAATACATAATTACTTGCGCACAAGCATTAGCAAGAAAGTTCATATTTTTTAATAACGTTTTATGAAAATATTTTAGTTCCCAATATTATCTGCATACCTATTTTGATCTATTAAAACTTATCTTACCCATGTCATGCGAATTCTGTCCACAGTATTGTAGTGACATTCTGTGATTAAGTTATCTCCCTGAAACACAAGATTTAGTAAGTTCACAGTTCTGAAGTTTATCAAGACCAGCTTCAGGTAACCACAGATGACAGAAATAAACATCAGAGCAGTGGATATGACTTCCTGAAAACGTAAAGGGTTAGGTAACTGGCATATGGTAAGGCCCTGGCACTTAGCATTCATATTATCCCAGATCCTCAGGAATTCCCCCACGTATTTAAATAAAGATTTATTAAAAGTCTTGTCTTTTTCGGTTTTGGTTTTTTTGGGTTTTTTTTTTTTTTTTCAATAGCAATGGAAGTGCCCAGTTATAATCCTATTTTCAGGAAAATTATATATGTAGACAATTTACACACATGATTCTTGCTCCAAAACTCATCCTGTGCTACTCTGTATAGCTTTCCCCAGGCCAATTTATCCTGCCAACTATGATAGAAATACTTGCCAAATGAGGAAAAGAAGTTTTTCCACATCACAATAACAACTATTTATCTGGCAAGCCTAGGAGTAGAGGAGTGGCAGGCACAGACTTCACAACATTGACAGGTATGTATGGGAAAGGCTGAATACTCACCTTCTCAAGTACATACAATTAACTTTTTGCTGTCTTGACAAACTGATCTACAGTTTGGTAGTACCTCTATTCCCTGTACTTAATCAAATATAAATCTCAAAATCATCATGATAATCAAGTGAAAAATAAAGAAGAACACAGCCAGATGTCAAAGATCTGATTTTTCTGAGCAACTTGATATCACAAGGATGCCAGAGGTTTATTTACTTCGGTTAATTTTTTTGTATCATCTTCCTTTGCTGCCCATTGTATTATTCTTCCATGAAAGAAATCATATCATCCTTCAAAGGCTGAGAATTTCTTATTTTCTGTGGGCTATCTCATTGCCAGATCAATGCTAGCACTAACTGTTGCTGCTGGAAGAAGGTGCGTCAGCCTCAAGTTGGCCAAATGGAGATAGAGGTTTCTGAAGGAGAATGAATTTGCACAGCTTCACTGCTCCCAGTGGGAATATACTGGTTCCCACCAGAGAGGTCTCTTGGCTTTCATGGCTTACAGACTGGATAACATTCACTAAAAAGTTTTCCTTTGCGAGATTAGATCTTTCGCTGACAAATGCAGAAGAGAGTGCTAGTACATGACAAAAATAACCTGGACTCCACAAGTTAAACGATGGATACACCCTTGGAAAAGCTTGCAGAAAGAGAGAACAACAAGAACTTATATGTAGTTTTTTTAATATTATTAGTTAATTGATTAGACTGTGGTCCGAATTACACCACTAAATGTGTGTAAAGCTATACCGTAAGTTTTGCATAAGATGAAAACAATAAAAAGCATGAAAAAGGCTTACTTCAGAGAAAAAATTCAGCTTCTACTTGAGCTGTCTTTTTAAGTTGCTGATATTATCAAATGCCTCTTTCAGTTTTTCTGCTGTCTACTCCCTTTTGTTCTTGAATTTTAAGAGGCCTTTCTCTATAATCTGCATGGATTTTCCTAAAAATATTACAGGCTTTTTCTGCAAACCTGTCATCTTCTGCCAGCCATCTTCCTAAAGCCTTTAAGACTTCTTTCCTGGAGGAGGTAACACAAGTTTGCCTTTGAAGTCCCTCTGGAGTACACGCAGTTTGACTTCAAAGAGAAAATGCTGCACCTGAACATCAGGTTTTGCTGTATAAATTAAATGAGAAAGTTAGCATTTTAGCTTTTTCCTTTTAAAGGACAGATATCAAAGTTTCCCAGTGTGAGAGAAGAGATGTAAGAGAGAAAGAACCTCGAAAAGAAGTCTGAAGTTTAGACCATGGGGGTCCTGACCATACTTGAAGTTCAGTTTTTGCAAAGGTCTTTTCGGCTCCCTTTCCCTTACTGGCTCAATTGTAACCAAAATCCGGTTGTAATCCACTTGTTTGATATTTTGCACCTAACCAATTCCATCAAATAATGGTCTTGTTTGCATGAACCAGGACACACATATCTCCAGCTGCTCTGCTGGCCAGACCTGGAGCACCCAGTCTTTGCAGCCCTTAACTTTGTGTCCTTAGGCCAAAGCTTCAAAACCAGATGCTGAAAGGAACTAACAAAAGATGAGTGAATCATTTTTATATGAGTGACTCATCCAAAAATATACTGACTCTTTCCATGCAATACCTGTGGCTAGCTACTCCTTTATGATGTAGTTGTAGTTGGGATTTTTCTGAAAGTTATATTATATTATTTTCAAAAAAACAGCAGATGGAATTGCATGATTTCTTCAACCAAATGGTTTTGTTTACGAGTAAAACTTCACATGGAACATGAGCACGGAGTTTTATTCCCAGCAACAAATAAAAAGGTGAAACAAACAGAAGACTTGGCTGATTTGTAGGCATATCTGCAAGGCTGAATACTTGCTGTGTGCAAATACTCAGGATGTGCTACTTGGTTCCAACAGCTCTGTAAAGCCACGGAGTGGCATTTCCATTCTTCAGCTGCCTGCACGCTCAAAGACGGCACAACCAGATAAATGTGTGATTTTATAACCTGATTTCATATAATCACAGAATACTAGAATCATAGATTGGTTTGGGTTAGAAGGGACTTTAAAGCACATCTAGTTCCAACCTCCCTGCCATGGGGAGTGACACCTTCCACTAGACAAGGTTGCTCAATGCCCCATCCAGCCTGGCCTTGAACACTTCCAGGGATGGGGCAGGCACAACTTCTTTGGCTACCTGTGCCAGTGTCTCACCACCAGTTCTAGTAAAGAACCTCTTCCTAATATCTAATCTAAATCTACCTTTCAGTTTTAAGACCCCTTGTCCTATACCTATGATTCTTGATAAGAATTTTTGTAGCAAAATTAATCCTAAATCTGAATCAGTGTTAGGCATGCAATGCCTTAAATAATTTCAGGGAAAGAATTAAGAGCATCGTACTGGCATGATGGTTCTCTCTTCTTTCAGATACTGAAATTCCTGGAAGTTGAAGTCAAACTCATCATCATAAGCAAGAAGCTTCTGCTCCTCGCCATTGTGGAAGTGGCGCATCCTGATAGCTCTTCCAGCAAGATGAGCATGAAGAAGTACCGCAAACACATGAATCCCAGCAGGTCTTTCAGCACCTAGAGCCTAGCCAGGGGAAATGAACACCATCAGTGTGCCCAAATGAAATGTAATGTAATGCAACGTACAAACAGTGAAAATACATTAATAAATGCATTTTACATTCCTTAAGTTTACAATAAAAGTCAGTCTAAAACAAAACCAAAACTCTACGTGAAATAAGGGTTTATATATATATAAAAAAAAGGCTAGGGTTTTGTGTGGTTTTTTTTGATGGATTTTTATAATAAAAATATCATCAATATCATTCCAAGAGAAGCACTTCAAGAGGCTATAACTGCAGTATGTTCTATTATCCTCCTTCAAGTCAACTGGTAGCAAAATACTATAGATTTATATCTGAAACATTTTTCCAGGTCAGAAATATTTTAAAATTAAATTTTCCAAATTGACACAAATCTGACATCAGCCTCATTCTAGCTGAGATCTACAAATTCAAACTTACCATGCGCTAACCTTTGATTCTTGTTCAGAACCCAAACTGGAAATAATCCAGTATAGCCTTAAGATCAGAAACCTCATGATAATCTATAATAGATTACTCAAGTATTTGTAGGCTGAAAAATGCAATGACAATATGAACATTTAATGCCACCAAGAAGAAATCTCAATTATGTATCTAATTTGCCCTTCATCCTAAACCACATCATAACAAGCATTAATTCTTTATAAATGACAAAGTATATGAGAATCTCAAGTAATACATCAACCACAAATTTTAGACACTGCTTTCATTATCTGTAGAGATGTTTAAATTATCTTCATGAAACCAAGTGTTTAATGAATGCATAATTTTATCCTTTGGGCCATACAAAAAAACCTGCTCAGGTCTTTAGTTCTGTGGTTGGTCTAACACCTTTCAGGCTTTCACTTCATTGTTAGGAACTTTTGGCATAGGCACAGATCCTAATTAGTCTTTCTCAACATTTTTTCTGGGCTAGCTATTCCAGGCTATTAATAGCTTTGCCATGGAAAGCAATGTATACTTGTACATTGACACATAATCAAAACATCGCAAGCACTGTGTCATCCAGTATTACTCATACCAGTAAAGCAGCCTGAATATTGAGCATCTCAAATACCCAGATCAAAAATATTCAGCATTCTGGAGGACAACATGTAGCAGATGGTTTCGCTCACGTCTTTAACAGGTAACTATCAATCTTCCCAAGAAGTTAAAGTGCCTGTCCAAAACTACTTCTAAGGATGAAAACCAATGGATTCAGTCAGGACACATACCTCTTCTAGACATTCCAGTGTGCAGTGACCCTCTGACACAAATTCAGGCATGCCCGGTGGGATATTGTGGAAGAGGCTGACCCAAAGACCAGCTTCAATAACCCCAGCATCATATTTCCTTAAAACTGGAGTATAAATTAGCCTCAGACCAGAGTTATCTATCAAGCCTGCAACAAAAGAACAGAATCAGCTGTGGCTGTAAATCGGATTTTTTTAAAAAAAATAAAAATTTAAAATCCTATTTTTCTATATTTTTCTAAGCATGTCCTAAGTTTTTTACACGAAAATCAAGGACTCAACCTCAATAACCTGGCAAAGAGTCAAACTATACGCAGGAAGTAATAAATAGGGGCAGCCCACAGAAGGGTTTTAAACATGGTATCTTGATATCTGTGGTGTTGAATGTGAATGAAAAATACGTGCTTTCCATAGCCCTCATGTCTCTTCCGCTAAGTTATCCAGTGTTGACCTCAGAGAAAAGTAGTTCGAACACAGGAAAAGCAAACAATACCCAGAAATAATAAGACCTCAGAAGGTTCCATTTATGATTTTTAAATGACATATTTAAAGCATAGCTTAAAGTTGTTATGAGTTTGTTTGTAGGTTTTGTGGGTTGGTTTTTGTTTTCATTTTCCATTTGTTTTCTTCTACTTCTGAATTTATCTATTCACTCACCTTGAGTCCTAGCATTAATTATATTTTTTCTTTGTTTTGGATTGCCTGTCATATTACAGCATACCCCAGATGATGAAATACATCCCTTTTACAATCTGACAAATTAACAAAATATCAACTATCCATGACAATTCGCTTCCTTAATCACAAACTTGAAGATAATAACAGCACACTGAATAAAGCAGACAAGAGAATGACAGAGGATTTTAGTGTTTAGTGTTCAGGGACTTCTCTTGATTTCAGAAAGTGGATTAAAGAACCAAAGCCTGCTGTGAAAAGGTTGAGTTTTAAAGAGTCTAAATTATATGAATTTATTTTGTTTACCTACATATTTAGCTCTATTTGTGTGTTTGTGTATTTATTCATAGTTTATACATGACCTAGACTACCAACATCCTGCTCTGTCTGAATCTTTCCAGGTCTTTGGCAAGAGCCTGTGTTCACCTGAGACTGTCTCAGCAAGGCAAAATTGTCCCCGTTGCTTAAAAAAGAAACAAAACTTACCAATGCCCGGCTTTTTGTATGCCACTTGAATTAAAACAACAGTATCACACAGCACAGTCAATCAAAATACAATAGCAAATTTAGGGACACCACCAATCTGGTAACAGATTTTCTGCGTGTGACTTCTCAGGCTTTCAGATAACATTTCATGAGAAAGTGTGCAACATCAAAGATGCAAATGATGTGTACTATATCCCATGCAAATGTGCGTGCTGAAGGGAGAGAGTCTGTCATGAAATAGAACAATTTTGAGCTATTTCATCTGGTACAAAGTGAGGGGAATAGTAGCAAGACAGAACACTATATCCACACAGAAGAGTTTATTTTAACACGTGAGGGTGTAAAGAAAGGTCAGTACACTGTACTGCACTGGAGTAATGCACTGGACTTAGTTCGTATATAGCAATCACCAGAATATTCTCAGGTACAGTAGCTCAATAAACTTTTGTTTCAGAGCAAAAGTCAGCTTCAAGGTTCCCTAGATTTTCTGGGGCTCCCTGGTTTCTTCCTTTCGCCTCTTCTAAACATACATGAATTTTAGAAAGAAGATTAAAAAATCACCACTACAAATAAAAAGCTCATCTTTTAAGATAAATTGGTTTTACCCAGGAAATGTTTCAGCTGCCTCCTCTTGGTCTGACTGGATTTCCCAGAAAAAGGGAGAGAGGTAACATGAAGAATATAGTGATACAAGGAGATGCACTCACATGGTCCTCTGAATCCTACGCTGACTTCAGAGTAAGCTTTTGAGTGCAGTGAGAAAAACACTGGGACCAGAACTACTGAGCAGAGAAAACTAAGACTTAGTTTTGTATTTCTTCTGTTTGCTGTGCAATGCAATGAGAAGCATTTGTGTCTAGTACATTTTACAATTTTGCATGTTATAGAATCATATAATCATAGAGTAGCTAGGGTTGGAAAAGGACCTTAAGATCATTTAGTTCTAACCCCCCTGCCACGGGCAGGGACACCTCACACTAAACCATGCCACCCAAAGCTCTGTCCTACCTGACCTTGAACACCTCCAGGGATGGAGAATTCACAGCTTCCTTTGGCAACCCATTCCAGTGCTTCACCACCCTTACAGTAAAGAACTTCCTCCTTATATCCAGTCTAAACTTCCCATGTTTAAGTTTTAACCAGTTACCCCTTGTCCTATCACTACAGTCCCTATGTTGTAAAGAGTGTGAGGGTACAAACCTTCTGTATATGATGGATTGTCGTAATGTACCTCCATAAGAACAAACAGAGGGTCAGCTGCTGTGCCAATGGATAAGCCAACATGAGGAGGGTAGGTGAAGCCCTGAAAAGCATCACACACATACAGATTTAAGGTATTTTTGGCAAGATTAAGAGTTAATTTCTTTTTACGATACACTGACTATTTTTGCAATCATATTAATGATAAAATTTATAAGGGTAACTTTATTTCAAACTTTCTGAACATGGCATTGTTGAACATTTACTATACACTCAATGTGCTAAATAAAATGCCAATATAAAATGGTAGATCCCATGCTTGCTAGAGGATAAAGACCTGGGCAAACTGGTCTGACCTTACCACTGACCCTGTTTGAGTAGGAGGATAGACTAGGGACTTCCTGAGGTCACTTCCAACCTTCCTTATCCTTTGATCTTATGACTATTTATCCTGTATTTATTGCTTGAGCGAAAGAGGAAGATTCCATTTTAAATGTATAAACATTGCATCATCAATCAGTTAGTCTGACAATAAAACCCTTATGAAAAGGTGAATCTACATTTTTTAACGTTCCCAGTTTCTAAAAGCAGTAATTTCCAGGGAATACTGAGGTTGTATGTGATTAGAGCATTTTTCCTGCACAAATCACTGCATTCCAAGTAAATTATTTGAACAATAAAGATGATCTTCATCGCTATATTTACATTAGCAAGCCATGTAGTGCAAAAGTAGCTCTGTACAGTGCAACAGCTTGTACTGGACCCACCGTCCCCAGATGATGTTCCTTAGGACAAGCTG
>JBCJKH010052243.1:24063-43317 GCA_039877255.1 Loriculus beryllinus
CTGTGGTCAGGTCCCATGCATGGAGTCCCGTTTATTGCTGGAAGGTGCTAGGTTCACCCCTGCATGTTCAGTTTAACTTCATCCTAAAGGCAGTTTTGCAATTTCTTAAACCACTCATGATGATAAACAGAGCATGGGAAGTGGGGATAATTGGCAGACATACTTCAAAAGCTCACTCCTGATTCAATCCAAAATTGCTGGTATCTTCTAAGTCATTTACCAAATTCACTTTTATAGGAATTAGTCTGCATAATTTTATAGTTTATAGCTAATATTTTAATATGCAATTTGAGATTCTAACTTTCTGAAATGTGCAATTTGACATACCAACTTTCTAAAGCTTGGCAGACATTAATGAATTAATTCTAGAATATAGTAATAAAGATTATTACCTCCATTTTGTTATCATAACCACCTATGTAAGAGTGAACTGAATTAAGCGAAGTGAATACTCTGAATAAACCTGAATGTAACCCAGATCTGTCAGATTCCTCTCTAAAGATCTTTAACAATGGGATCCTCCTTGCAAAAGCCTCCATAGTGCTTGTCAAATGATAACTTATTTATATAAGTTTTTATTTCACTTAGATTAAGACAGTTAAAAGTACAAATAGTGGGTCAGAGCATAGCTGATGGCAAAAATGCACAAAGCACACATCAGGGATAATGCTCACAGTGGATTAAACTTTTGATGGGTCTGTATAGCAGCTCTGGCTTCCTCACACTGCAGCACTTGAAGACAGTTTTGGACTACAGACAAAGGCTCCAGAAACAATCATCAGCCTTGGTCCCCCTCTACGCCCACACCATCATTTGTGTGGAAACACAGTGATCAAGGAGGTAAAGAAGGGGTGGGATTCTTTTGGCAGTAATGCTGCCTTATGTTAGCTGAAAACATTAACTACAGTCTAAATTAACATATGAAATAAGATAAGGACAAAGCCTGCGGTCATCAGAGACTTTGTTTTCTGTAGAAATGCCCCATATATGCCCCATATTTTTCTTCACTCTCCAGAGGTATCAGATACTGGTCATTGCTGGAGGCAGTGTACTGCCTGTATTAGATGGGGCAAGCTGATACAGCAACAGCTTTTCATGCACCCAAGCCATCTTTCTTTCCCTAAGGCATCAACTCTCTATACTCTTTCCATTACTTTCAGCTTGTCATTCAGGATGAACATTGTATTTCATATTTAAAAGTCAACATACTCGATAAGAAATTGAGGACCTACTGGTGAGGCATTTAGGGATTGTGATTGAGTATACTCAAAACCAGACAGATTCAGTAATCACTAATACATTAGAAATAAGTTTAGTATGATACACACCCTCCTAAAGCCCCACTGATGAACTGTTGTTAGACAGCCATTCATCCTACCTCTCCTCCAATTGCCCAAGCAAAAATGACTGTTTCACATGTGAGAAAAGAGTCTGGCATGTTGGGATGGTAACACTCATGCCCATAGTCCAGCACACTGTCATTCAAATTGCTGCTGCACTGATAGAGCAGGATATGGTGCACCAAATTTTCATGGCCTTTCTGGATCAATGGCTCAACCTGTCAATGTTAAAATGAAAAAGGAAAAGAAAGAAAACACATCTCAAATTTGACTATTTCAATACAGGAATGCAGACAGAACTAAAAATTATATGGTGCGTCTATTTTAAAAAAGGAGACGACGATAGATTGCAGTTAGGTTCAGACTATACTCAACATAGCAGCCTCAAACATTGAAAATTTCATTGCCCAAGTGCATCCCTCTGTTGCCATCTATCTTGTTCTCTCTTTTCTCATCCCAGTCTTGCTCTGTCACTTGTTTTTTTCCCTGTACAGTCTTGTTTAGCCACATTCCAGCATGAAAAGGATACAAACCAGCTGAAAGTCTTTTCAGCTCAACCAGCTTAGTACCTGAACTACTCAGAACATTTCACCCCTGTTTCTGTCTCTTTTGTGCTACTTCAAATTCGAGATACTCATAGATTCTGTACATCTAGGGTGAGCCTGGAGGTATACCCCACATTCCTCAACAGCTCAAAATGGAATTTCACATTTTTTTGACATCTACAAGAAATTAGAATTATTTCACAATCTGCTCAGTTGTAAAGACTTTATTAACATGAAGTCCTTTCTGAGAAGTTGGGTGCTGAAGCCTGTCTATGGCAGTGATGAGCTGGAGGGCTCTCAGGGGTGCCTGCATGCCCTCAGTATAATTTGACCACCAGACTTCAGGGTAGGCTGAAATTATTTTATTCCCATGTAACAGTGTTCACTCTCTACTTGAATGGATGACATTAAATCATCTCTGTCAGAGATGACATCCCTGGGGCAAACATGAATACTTCTGGGGAAAAAAAAAAAAATCCTTTTCAGGAAGATAATATTCTACAAAATATCAGCATATAGAAAACAGTATTAAAATGAAAGGAGTTCTTCCCTTGCTTTTACTTTCAAAGATTACATCCTGTTCTATCATATTCAAGTTGAGTTAGATAAACATTAATGTTTTCACAAAAAAAGTAAGGTTTTGGCAATGCACCTCTAAAGAGGTCATACAGTATAGCCTTTTAATATTAGGAAACAGAAGATACTTTAAACGGGAAAAAAAATGAAATTATATACATCATAACTTTGCATCCATGTGTTTTGCAAACATACCAGAGGACCAGAGTGGAATAAGCAACAACAGTTTATTCCATTATTAAAATACTGTCAGCACAATATTATTACCAGAAATACATCTCTCTGCACTTTGTTCAAACCACTAAACCAACTGAAAAAGAGCGACGGCAGGAAGAAGCAGCCAAAGCCTGTACATATCAAGACCACCCTCATTGATATGAATCTGAAAAATACTATTGAAGTTGGGCTCTCAGGGAGTCCAGCTGCTGCTGAGTACCTGCATGTCTGTCCAAGAAGTGCACAACCAAAACCACCCACTTCACTGCACTTAGAAGTCAGTGGAAGGATGCCAATTTACACAGATGCACCAAAGTTTTGTTCTGATGGAGACTGAAATACTTCACAAGAGAACTTCTATACTGTTCTCAATAATCCTTATTTCACTTAGCATTACCATCATCATGAACTACCGTATTGTGGAAATAAAAGGTATTTTTGAAGGCTGTAAAAGTCAGTTTTCCCATCTGGTAAGAATTTATTCCCAAATATATCAGACTGAGAAAGACTGAGAAATCAATTTCAGCTTCTTCTTTCTGCTCTATCATATAACACGTATTTATTCAAACACTGCAGAACCAAAATACACTCACATCATAGAATCATAGAATCACAGAATCGTTAGGGTTGGAAAGGACCTTAAGATCATCTAGCTCCGATCCCCCTGCCATAAGCAGGGACACCCCACTGGCAGCTTCTATATTAAATAGCTGCATATATCTCAAGAATTGCGAAGTTCTATATAATATATAGATTAGTCAGGGAAATGGTTATGAGAATATTATCCCATATCTACAAAAAAAAAAAAAAAAGAGTATTTTTGTTCCAACATGTGATAGTTCTGCCTGCTGCTACAAGCTCCCAGCACCTGCTGTGCATACACTCACTACTTCAAAACCAACTTCCCCTAAAAACAATGGGACACCACCTAAATTAGAAGCTCACATCCTGTCATTCGTTTTTAGTGTCAGTTACCTAAACAATAACAGCATTTCAGAAAGCAGCTTTGTTCAGCTTACTTTAGTGAAAACAAAAATCCCCAACAAACCCCAACCCCAAAAACCAAACAGAACAAAGCCTTAAGCATCTTTCTGATGCATCTTGTAGGACAACTTATATTCTTCAGAAGCACAAGTAAATACTAAAAAGTAGTAGCAAGATTACACTTTTTACACATCTTATTACAACTTGGTCAAAGAGTTACTACCTTTCCCTCTCCCTTGTTAAAATAAAGATGAAAGAAACTATTAGGAGTGAGTAAAAATCTATTAATAAAAATCTTAAGAAAATCTCATTAATCACAAACTGTTTATTTCCCAGAAATGTATGAGGATTTGTAACAGTCAGCTGCCTAAGCCTCACTTCATTATTTCTGATTGAAACAAGAGAAGAAAGAGGAGCATATGCCTTAGAACTTTGAGTTCCCTTTCTCTGATCTGATGAATAGTTAACTATTAACTAATAGTTAACTTCAGTTGAAAAGAGAATTTAAAAATACAAACTCATTTTCTACTGTAGTGATTAATTGCAGCAGGGATTTAAACATGCCATTCTACATCCCAGGTAAGTGCTGCCCTATTTACTCAGCCATTTGTTATTTTAGCTTATAGAATAAAGCTGGTTATTTCAGCTGCCTCTCTCTTCCTCTCTCACTTTCCATAAAGAGCTTCGTTTGCTACAAGCTGAAAAGAAATTCCAAAACCTTTTTTTTTTCTCTCCAAATAAACAAAATTCTTGTTTTCTGGCCAGCCTCACCAACAACGATGAACAATGACTGAGCTTCTCAAATATGGGGCCAAATTCAGCATATTGCCAATGCATTTTACATGCACATAAGTAGTCCCAGGTGTAAAATTAGTTTCTATAGCAGGTATCTACAAATAAATACCTAGATTACAGTGGCCTGGTTTCCAGAGTACTTGTAGCTTCAGTGAATGACAACACAACTTGTAGGGCTCATCCCCTACAAGGTTATTCCCATACAGAGTTTTATCAGTCTTCATCTCTAACTATGGACATTTATTATTAAAACATGGACTGTTTAATGTACACATTCAAAGTTTCCAACTTTTTGACTTTTTAAACATAAAGGTTTTTGTTCTTTGATAGACTTTATTCTCCAAATCATGAAACTGAAAAGTAAACTATACTGAGGTCTGCTTTTGCACGTCTCTAGTTACAACAATAGTGGACCAACCACCAAAAATAATCATGCCTGTCTTGTTAATTTGTCTTGAGAAATAATACAACTTTTATTAGAGTACTTATGAAAAGATAATAAATTACTATGGTAAATTAGAGTGAAGGGGCAAAATACAGAAAAAAATAAAATGACAAAAACAGGCATAGTACATAACAGTTGGTGAACCCCGCAGATTTCAGTAAACAATTCACTTTTATTTGGATTTGCATTCAAACACAGCCTTATTTACTCTGTTCTTGTAGTGTAATGGGACTGTCAAATGACACTTTCAGCCACCAATAACTGAGTAATTTAGATGGGTTGCAATGAGAATGGGAATCTGCATTTCAATTTCACCAATTATGAGTAAACCTTTGACTTTGAAACGTAGCTTTCTCCTTTCCTTGCTAATTCCTATCCACATCTAGATAACCAAGTGAGTCAAGAAAGAGGATGAAAGAAAACTGAAAGGGAATATGCATATAACTCCCTATTTTCTCCATTTTACCTCATTTTTGAGGTTCATCTGTGGCACTTCCATCCATCCACTGCTGCTGACATGCAAGGAAAATACAGCTGTCAGGGTTCATCTCTCTGCCATATTGTGAATAAGCCTGCAGAGATACAGCACCATAAGGGCACCTTGGTGACTTCTTCCCCTGCAGGCAAAGTGCATTTTCTGCTTGACATTTCCTAACTGCCAGAGGCTTGGAGAACAAAAGCCCTATATCTACCCTGCATCAAAATGCCAAAAGCATTTGGGCCTGCAAAAAATAAGTGCATGCAACAAGACAAAATATCTCCTGCTTTTCATGAAACCTGCAGAAAGAAGCTCCTGTTTTATTATTCATGATGATTTGCTCTCTGCATCCTCTCTTGAATGCTTGGGTGGAAGATCTTTCTAACTGAGCACACTGAAATATATGAACCTATCTGACTCTGACTAGCAAGAAGTAAAAAATAGTAGGTGTACAATAGTCCCCCACCACATCAAATCAAGGTTTCCAGAGAAGGAGGTATTTAAAGTACACTGCATTCAAATGCAAAATGAAGACACTGCCTTCTGCGACCAAAAGTATGAGTTATGGTTATCATGTTTGGTTAGCATGCCCTGTACTTGTCAGACAGGTTAAGAGGTCTTACAGAGCTCCTTTTGTCATACTGTTAGATATGGTAACTCTTTGTACATCAGAATCTCAGTACTTCCAAAACTACTGACTTTCAAAGAAGAGAAAATAACAAATTTTCCATTTATTACCAAGTTAAAACAGATAAGACATAAGCTTTTGACCTGTTAATTTAACAGAAACCCTATTCTAGTCAACAGGCTGACATCACATGCACAAAGAAAATGCTTACATCTGCCAGTGCTGGGTTATTCAGCTGCAATTTCCCTTCCTCTCTTCTCTATTTCCTGTC
The DNA here is from genome assembly GCA_039877255.1 of Loriculus beryllinus. Lineage (NCBI taxonomy): Eukaryota > Metazoa > Chordata > Aves > Psittaciformes > Psittacidae > Loriculus > Loriculus beryllinus. The sequence goes on from JBCJKH010052243.1 coordinate 30,342, forward strand.
ATTCCTTTGCCTACTGCACAAAATGAACATACCACATGCAGTTGTTTCTTAAAAAATACCAGGCCAAAACTGTAACATAATAGAGCCTTGCATCTCAAGCTGCTGATAAGCAGGGTCAAGATATTGTGTGTATGATGTATTAAACAGGATAAAAATGCAAACGGCTCAAATGGTCCAAAAAAGGTGGATTTCCTACAAGTGAAAAACATCTCCAGAAAACTGGAAGTCTTTCTTGCTTATTGCTAGTTTTCTCCCTTTTTATTTGCTTTGCTTTCTTTGATGTTAACAGCTGTGGTTTGTTCCTCATGCCTGCTTGTGCGAATGATGAAAGTGAGTAAACTATATCCATAGTCTCTTCATAGTGTCCCTGATAGAATATATAGGCCACTGAGTGTCACAGAATAAAAAGCTGACCTTATTTGTATGTATGAGAATGGAAACAGGCTGTTGATCTTATTGCGATGATGCTTCTACACTGAAATGTCAATGAAAAAAACATTCTTTTTTCTGGCTCAAGAGGTAGCTCCAACTTAATCTTACATTTTAAAGACACTTGGTGATGGCATATTGCTATATAAATTAATAAAGTCACAGCCTTACACAGCACAGTATGTAGCTGGTGGTGACACAAGGAAAAAACATTATTCTATAGTCTCAAAGCTTAGAGTGAAAATTTGACATGAGATTTTTGTCTGGTACTGCTGCATCTAAGAGAGTTCTAGTCTTGGCTGGTTATTTTACTTATGAGATTGCTGTGTCTGATTGACTCAGACCAAGAAGTGATGGCTGTGAAACTGAGTGCTGGCTGAACTTACTTGAGAGAGTTCCTATAACGAAAGACGAAGTTATAGGGTCTCTCCTTTCTATACTCAACCTCAGGAAGAGCTATTGCCTTCTTAATGATTACTCTCATCTTTGCTCTTCTCTCACAAATGTCTATCATGTGCATACATTGAAATATTTGTCTGACTTAGAAAAGGCCTTCAAAGGTATACACATTGTCTTCTTATTAGGAATTGTCAAGACTTTTTATAATTTTCCTTTTCAAAAATGTAGCTGTGGAATGAACATTTATCTAATACATCTTTTTAAAGGTTTTAAATTTTTCTTCAGAAAAGCAAATACTTAGAATACTTGGCTTATAAATTGTGTCTTTTTCAGCAAAAAAACTCCATGCATTCCAAAAAAAAACCCCTCAATGATAGTATGATTTTATTTTCATATGAATGTTCTGAAAGAAAAACACCAGTTTTTAGGCTTGCTGCCTAACATTGCTTCTTGCACACAACCAAGAGGTGTGCTGAGCAAAAACTCAAGAGCTGGAAATATGCCTCTGAGCTGGGGTAGATGTTTAAGTCTATGACTCCTGGCTGTACCATGATTTTAACCCTAACAACCTAACAGCTATCTCCTGTCAGTCGAAAAACCTGCCTAGGTCAGCATCATATCTGGGCCACTAATCTGCTGCAGACTTTCAGCCTGGAGTTCAAGCGTCCTGGGGTCAGGCAGGGACCACCCTTCCAGGGCCCCCACCCCACCCTATCTGTCAGAAAGCATTAAATTAACTCCACAGATAGTTGGAGCTGAAAGAGATGCCTCCAACACTCACCCAGCTGCAGCCTAGCATGGGCTAGCTGCCTTAATCTTTCCTGAGACCAGGGGTATCGTTTGCACATACACAGCTAAGCTCCCATTTCTGTTTTCCTCACTGTGCAAACCAAATACTAAATTCAGTCATCATTACTAACAAAGCTCTCAAAATTGCTCTCTGTCCCAAGAGCTTCTGTGTCTGTACTGTTAGAAAGTCTATATTTTGGTGAGTGAACTGCAGGAGTCAGAGCAAAGCCACTTGTTTTCTAGTTCATTGATGGTCATCTATGTACAACTGGAAGCATTACTGCCTAACTTGAATTATCCCTTAAATGTAAAAATATTCCCCCAGATTATTTTCACACATATGTTCCACATTTCCAGCTGGAGAAAAATATAAACTGTGTAGTTAGTGACATCTTGATTCTCATATTTTACTAAAAGAGAGATGGCGATGACAAAAAAAGCCCAGGTAACAGCAACGACTCTCAACCTTCGTAATACGATTAGGTAAGGTTTCCTTGGAGGATGGAAATTTTCCAGACCAAAATACAGGTCCCATACAACTTAAGGCATTGAAATTTGCATGATTCGGTCCTTAATATGTGTGGAGGTAGGTATTTTTACAAAGCGAGATTCAAATAGAGGACATAAGCCATATTGTTGGCATTTGGATTTAACCTGGTTTGGGTATACTTTAAAACACATAACAAAAAACCTAACATCAACGTGGAGAAAAAGTCCTTGCCACATGAATGAAAATTCTTAGTTAAAGCACAGGTATTTCCTGTTCTTGGTGTAAAGAAGAAAGGATTTGTTTATTCAGTGACTCCTCTGTTCAGTGAAGGTTCTTATTTAAGTTTTATTAGTATACCGCATTAAGAAGCAATTACCATACCTCCATTTAAAGCTGCAGAAGTTTTACTGGAAAAGGATACGTACTTTCAGGTAAAAGTTAACTGTTGCTGTGCTGTTAACTTGGAGTGGAGGCTATATATCTACGTCACACAAATCTTTCTATTCCCACGTACTACTGCTAATGATTACACTGTACATTCAAAATTTCTATATGTCAGTGTGCAGAACAATGTATATATTTTAATTAGGAAAGAGGAATTAAACAACACAATAACCAATAAAACTAAATATTTAAAAATGAGAACTAGAGATATGGTTAGGGCTTCTTGGTCTCTCTGCCATCAAGTCTATTGCTACGTTCTTATTCCTAATTAATTGCCTGGAAATCTGCCACTCATAAAGAGTGGCATGCAGTAATTCAGGCAAAATCCCAAAGAAGTATATCTCAAAGAAATATTCATAAAACATTGTTTCTGCCTGATGCATGTCTGAAGATTTAAGATAATGCATTTAGTCACAGTTAAAAAGTATAACCCTGAGGAGAAATCTGATAAAAAACTCAGGTCAAGAAAAAACATGTTTCCTTTGGTTACGCTTCCTGGCAATACACCCATTGCACTCCTAAGCAGCAGAAACACTGGCACAGTGGTTTTGGTCTTCAGTGCGGCCATAGTTTCTCAGTGCAGTTGACACACTCCAAACATAAATAATCGGCAAGTAATCAGCAACATCATTACTTTGTTGTGAAAACAATATCATAATAATATGTAAACAAATACGTTTCAGATCTGAACCCAAAATTGGTAGCCTATAAACAGTTTCTATTTATTAAAGAGGAACATATAATTTGAATAGTATAAATAATAAAGTCAGCAAAGGTATTCCCTTTCATATGTGAAATCGCCATCCATGCACAGCAATAAAAAGAAATTATTTCTTTTGAGATGACAATGGAAGAGGTTTTACTTCTATTGTACAACTGCAAAACATTCCCTTCAGTCATGTAGCTTAATAACATCATACTTTTTCTCCTTCTGCCTGGGACTGAACACACAGCTTTGCCTGAAGACAGAGCACGTCAGAATTTGCAGTATGTCCATTTCTTGTTTTACATAGACAGGGACAAACTGTTAGGAAACATGTTTTCTGACAAAGAAATGCTGACTTCTGCAAAGGACTACCAAAAGAGAGCACACAAGAATGACCTGAGGTATTCAGATACTGAACTTCTACATACGTCACCAACCTGGATGCTCTGGCACCTAAAGCTTGCATGAGATAAAATAAGCACAGCACAAGGCTCATGATTTTGAAATGACACAGCCTCCTGAGTCAGCACAATGGAACAGCATCCATGAAACCACACAACAAGGGCTATTTTTAGATTACATGGCTTTTTTGAAGTCATTTGAGACTACTGTATTAAAATTATACAATAGTAATGGAAATGGTCACTGAAATGAGGGGATGGAGAAAGGAGACTGAACAGCATTAGTCTACAATTTATAGTAGTTCACTTAGATTATGATGTTTTCTCAGGTTAAGGTGTTTGGAGATTGTTTTTGGTTTTTCATTTGTTTTGTATTTTAGATGCAAGATGTAAATTATTTTCATACTAGGTAAAACTTCACTCTTGATGCAAACAGAAAGTATTCACCATCTATCTGTAGTTTGGTTGTCTGTCATCTGTGTGGATTTTGATGTCATGTGTGCTACATATGGACATGGTGGAGTTGTATTTTCTGACTATTGTCTGCCTATTTTTTCACTGTTATTAATGTTCTTTCATTCAGTTTTACCCCTGGGAGTCAATGAATCTATGCTCTGGACACAGTTATGACTACTGTGCATTGCAAGTGGAAGCAGGGATGAAGAGGGTATCATAATATCACCCTCTGAAAACTAACCCCAGTAGCTAATGCTGAGGTTCCAGAATGAGGTCAGTACTGAGTAGAAACATATTAAACAGAAGTGCAATTTCCTCTCCACTTAAATGACATTAAATGTGGCCCTACAGAAAATTTGCTAATTATGATGCTACTGAGTGGCTTGTCTGAATTAGAAAGTTGATCTTAAGACACAATACCAAAATGCTAGTAGGACCAAGTTAGATCTATTCTGTGATCCATCCAGACACTCACCTCTCACTGTGCAGGTGAGGTGTTGTATTCTCTTCCCTTGTTATTTCCCTTATCATTATTATTATTGGTGGTAGCAGCAGTGGTTTGTGTTATAGCTTAGTTACTGGACTGTTCTTATCTCAATCTGTGGGAGTTGCATTCTTTTGATTCTCCTCCCCATCCCTCCGGGAGCAGGGGGAGGGCAAGAAAGGGGGAGGGGGAGAGAGGAAGAGAGAGACTGCGTGATTTATGGCTGACTGGGTTTAAACCACTGCAACCACTTTGTAGATTTTGCTGTATCTTTTATTTTTGACTCACTCACAGAGTTTTGTAGGATTCAGAGTCCCTTTTAAAATAACAGTAATTATTGCACTGAGATGCTGTACTGATTTATTGCCTTTAATTTAATGGTTTTTACCCAGATAAAGGCTGTTGCATATGTCTGTTGATACCTCAATAGCAGTTTAAGAACACAGACAACGTGTTCTTTAGAAACATACAGCATTAAGACTACTTTTACCTAACCAAAAATCTATAATGTAGATGTCTGTATATGAATTAGACATAGTCTAACAATGTGGAGAAATAGGACTATATGAATTACAATTAATCTCACTTTAATATCTTTTGTAAGTGATCATAGATTGCTGCTAGCACAAACATAGGTGTTTACAATATAAACATCTAAAGTTAGTTAAGATAAATTATATGCAAAATGTCTAAATCATGTTTGTGGAAGTCAGGTAAATGTTGTACCAGTATCATCAGTTTGTAAAGAGACAAATAGTAGGACACACATTTCACTCTATTTGCTGAGCTTACTTGCATGAATTCTGTCCATCCAGTATACTCATGCTGAAAAACACTTTTCAAGGATATTTTCTCCTCTACACACTTTTCTTACAGTCATACTCTCCAAGCACTGGAGTGGTCTAGAAGACAACTTCCAGTGGAAAATATTGTTTATTTGACATGTTTCTTGACAATAATGAGTGCATTACAAGCAGTCAAGATGGCCTTTTGCATATTAACACGTAGTCTAGAACTTTTAGAAGATGCAGAAGATGCATGGTCCCAAGCAGGACCTGCAATAGCAGTATGATCACACTGGCATAGTGCTGAAACCAAGCTGGTAAGCTTTGCTGAAGATGATTATTTTTCTTTCAAATCCATGACTATAGCTCTGCATGACTCCTTTGCTCAGTGAACTTACTGGTTTAGGTCAATGTTAGTTTAGAGATCACACTGCAGCATCAGTTTTTCTGCCTTAAATATATTAACTTTACCACTACAAGAGCAAGTGATAAGAAAATGAAAATATTAACAAAAGAAAACCTTTCTCTCATGTCCTTCTGTGCTAAGCTAAGAGAAAAATGTAATATAAATTCTCTTGTTTATACTTACAAGTACTCTCATAAGAACATCAACACATTTTAAAATCTCAGGCTTTTTCAGAAGCTGCTACAGTCTGGATATGTAATTTCTGATGCTTATTGCAGTTTGAATGAAAACAAAAATGTCCTCTCACACCCACTTGAGCTGGCAGTGGTCAAGTTCATTCCAGTACATGAAATGAACTAACTTCTAGTCACCTACAGAGGTTTTCACCAAAAATAATAACCAAATCCATAATCATATCCATTGCTCGACAGTTCCTAAAAATCTAGGTGTAAATTTAGCCTGCTGACCAATTCAGCATGTTTTTGCTGTGTTGATTGCAGTTCTCTGTAGGGATGAGGAGCATTAAGCCAGAAGAGCACGTCCATTACCTAGTTTAATACAGTTAGCTCTGCTTACACATGTGTTTTAACTTGGATTTATGCATGCTTACATTACGTATTTCATAACTGTGCTTGAGGTATGTGATGGTGTAGAGTAAGAATACACTTTCTGTTATGCATACATAGGAAACATGATCCATGATGCTGTATGGGAACTTTTACCATCACTAAACCCTGAATCTTGGGGTCTCACAAGAGCAAAGTAGCATCACCTACTTCAAAGGTGATCAACGGAGAATCACCTCCCTGAGCCTGTTTGACATGCTCCTTTTGATGCTGCTCAAGACACTGGTGGCTTTCTGGACTGTGAGCTCACACTGCTGGGACAAGTTGATATTCTCATCAACCAACACCCCCAAAATCCTTTTCCCCAGGGCTGTTTACAATTCATTCTCTGTCCACCTGTATTTGTACTTGGGATTGCCTGAAACCAGGTGCAGAACCTTGCACTTGACCTTGGTGAACTTCATGATGTTGGTGCTGGCCCAAATGAAACTTTAGCTTTTATTGCGCCAATTTTTGCCATAGTCACCCCAGCTTCAGAAATATTCTTCTGTTAAGCTGTCTCCAAAAGATTTTTGGTAAAAGAATACATTTCATACCCAAGGTACCTTTCAGCTCACTACTACCAGTAAGTCAAGTAATTTCATTTCAAAATGTTTCTCTATACCAGGACGTGTAGTACCATGGAAACATGGCCCTGGAGTAAACAGGTACGGTTCCTATACCGTGGAATACATTGCTAGAAATATCCCACTGAAACATCAGAAATACTTGTCTACCTTATCGTAGGCACAAATCTAGGCATTTTATACAAATAGCAGCTAAACTAAGACTTTAGGCACCAGTGCCAGCATTATTTCCAGTAGAAAAGTGCAGTAGTTAAACCTTCACAAAAGTATCTAAAATAAAAGACATAGGAGCTCTTTTCATAAACAATTTCTAAGCATAGATCATGAAGATGAAAATTTTAAATTTTTTTACATGACTCTAAAAAGATTAAAGGAACCTGAAATTATGATTTCCACACCTGCTTGCCTGCAGTCCAATGGAGAAAGGTTTCCATGTAAGAGCTGTCAAAGAAAGACATGAATTTATCTGTTTTTCTATAAATCTGGGGAGAGCTAAGGTTCATCAAATATTTGTGAGAATAAGTTATTAGTATCAGTGTTACTCCAGGTATACAAATTAATCTTCTTCATAAACTTCGTTCTTTTCTCTGCATATCTGTTACAGTTGCCTGGCAGGGATATTTCCTGTAAATAAATAAAGTAAATATGTCTCTCCTTAAAAGGATTGTTTCTAAGTGACTACAACAGAGTGAAAGCCAATCTTAAAACATCCTTTCTATGATATTTGGGTTATCAAAGTTCTAGTAGACAGGAATACTAAAGGTAATTAACATACCTTAAATGCTGGACCACGAAACCTTTACCTCTGCTGTTATTCACATAAGTCAATAATGCTAGAAAGTATTCATCAGAGTACATCAGAGTGAGCAAATGTTCACAGTCTGCCCCTGCATAAGAAGGTGATTGGCCCTTCTTAAGGAATATGAATGACCCAGTTAATTAATCCTACTTGTACAATGAGGAAGTGGCCATGATATATACTACCCAAATATTTATGTTAGGTGAGGGCCAGGACCCAACAGTTTTGCGCTTAATCATATATCATTCTCCAGATTTTTCTGAGTGCAAAAATACCTAAGGATCTGTATTGCTCTAGTTAAGCAGATATTTCCCTATGGTAGAAACAACAGGAGCTTTCTGTGCAATGGCTGAAGTGTGTCTTCAGAACACAGTCTACCTCACTGCTATCCCCTAAGGCAGCACAGAGTGCACTCAATTCGAGATTTCTTTACATTATAATAATCCTTCTTCTTCATTAAATTATCCTGCAAGAAATATAAGCCTGATTCCACAATCATAATTCAGTTACCTAATAAAAAAAGTGTTTACTCAGTCCTTTTTTATTGCTTTTTATGTTAGTAAGGCGAAGACATTTTATGTCCCTGAGATTTCTTGTACATTGTCACTGTAGCCTTGTTCCTACTCCCTTCCTAAGCATAGATTATGCTACTTGTAAGTGCTATCTCCTTATGCTAACAAAAATCCTGGTGGACAAGAGGTGGAGAACAAGTGAAATCTGTAGACGTGAGTAATACATTGTGGAATCAACATAACATTTACATTACTTACAAAAGCATGAAACACTCAAGAATGCCACACTCTCTGTGTTATAGGACACAATGAAACAAGTATCTTCAAAGCTCACTACTGAAAGAGGATTTACACTGAGATATCCCATTCAAGATAGCAAATGTCATGTTTCTAGAGTGAAAAGAAGCTTTTAATGTAGGAAATATCTTGTGTAGACTCATGATTCCAGTAAAAATGTAATAAAGAGAATAATTGCCCTAACATGGTTTTGTAATTATATATTAAAATGCTTTTAAAAACACACAGTATTCAATACATTAAGAATGTCACAGTATGAAATTATATCCTAACACCAAACTGTTCTAAACAAATTTCTTTCCTTAAGAATTTATTTCTTTAAGCTGTTTATGTTTCTGTCTCCAAAGAGAAAGGAAGTTACAGAGAATCCAAATCAGCAGATGTGTTTAAAAATGTGGCTTCTTCTTAGGCATCTGCATTCCCATTGGATGTTGTAAATAACACACTCAACTCTAAAGCCTAAGAAATCAGTTTGATGATTTTGCTCACAAAAATGAATGGTCATTCTCACTCATCTTAAATTCTCATTCCCAAAAGTAGTTCTTAATTAGAAGGATCTGGTGAGGAAAAAACAAGTTAAAGTGATCAAAGACAGATGACTGAACTTCATTACTTTCTCACACTTGTAATTTTCCATACCATAAAGAGTGACTTTCCAAAGACATAGTAGAAAAGGTTTCATATATATCCTGGTGAACCTAGCATCTCTTACACTCATAGAAACATCAAACTACAGAAATATTGATGGTAAGGGAATTATGGAGGTCATCTAGTCCAGCTTTCTTTGACCCTTATATGACTGGAAATGTAATCCAAGGGACGCAGCATGCTTTCAGACCTTTCTAGGGTGAGCCATGAGGCTGATCAGGTTCTCCAAGTCTTATTCCCAGTATTTCTAAAGATTAATTACTTTATAGAACCTTTCTCAATCCATGTGCTTCTCACAGATAATTGATAGTGGCCTCGTAATCGTACCAGCCAACTCTTTCTGTGTCTTCATCTTGATCTGAATCAAGCCAGCTTCTCCAAGTCTATGGGAGGCCAAGGAAATCCCCATCTCTTCCACAGGCAATGAATGAGAACCTGTTAGCATGTGCCTGACATCCAAGTACGCATGCAAATTCAATCAGGAATTGGTGTACACACAGGTTTCTCTACAGGTCAAATATTTGATTTCAAACACTCCAAAAAACACTGTCACACGAGAGGTGCACACAAGTGACACAAAGAAAGGGGAAAAATACCCAACCAACCAACTAAACAAATAAACAAAAAAATCTAAGCAACCAAACAAACAAAAAAGAACCAAATCAAACCAAACCCAACTAAAATCCCAGCACACTAAACCACAATTGTGATAAAGCCTAATATCAGCTGGCAACAATTTTCTAGATCACTAATGGTAAGAAGTCTTACATGCCAAAACTCTGTTCCCTAAATATCTGCTCCTTGTTCTAAATCACTGCTGTTGTTGGTGTCTTTCAGCTACTTTCCCCGTAAGTGAATTTCAGCTGGCAACAAGGAAAAATGCCTGTTCTTTTTTTATGAAACTGATGACATTTTTAGTACAATTACAAACACAGCTGTTGTGGACAAGTGATGTTTTGCCAAGTGCACCCCATGCTGTCTTGTTTCCCTTTTTTTGTGCTGCATTGTTTTCTTTCTATTCTCTCTGCAATAATAATAAAAGAGAAATCGCCAAACTTGAATAGAAATTACTTGTTTGTTCTCATTTTTTGCTTAAGGACAAAGAGAGAATGAGCCCACCACTGAGAAGAGATGGTACAGACACACAGCTTTCCTTAGAAGAACCTGCTCAGGAAAGAGAATGACAAAAGGTTACTCAAAATCTTTAACATCAGGCTTGGTGAGGAAAGTCAGGAGATGATGGCATTGCAATAAGCTCAATAGTGAACTATATGCAGTAGTTACTGGGGAATAATGTGTACCATCACCTTTCTTACTTCTAATATCTACTTAGCAAAAGTGAATCATAAAATCATAGAATCATAGAATCGTTAGGGTTGGAAAGGATCTTAAGATCATCTAGTTCCAACATCCCTGCCATAAGCAGGGACACCCCGCACTAAACCATGCCTCCCAAGGCTTCGTCCAACTTGGCCTTGAACACTGCCAGAGATGGAACACTCGCAACTTCCTTGGGCAGCCCATTCCGGTGCCTCACCACCCTAACAGTAAAGAATTTCTTCCTCATATCCAATCTAAACCTTCCCTGTTTAAGCTTTAAAATAATAATAATAAAATAATAAAATAAATAATAAAAATATAATAAATAATATAATGTTAATAATAATAATAATAATAATAATAAAATAACCTCCTTACACATTACTTTAAATCTGCTGAAATAAACCATGTACATTCAGGTAATAAATGTTAAGAAACCTTAATGAATAAGACAGAATAACAATAATACAGTATTTTCTTAAGGTAAAAGAAGTTACATTTGTTTGCTAATCGTACATAGTCATATTCATTTTATATAGAAGAGAATATGACCTTCTATTGTTCTTCCATGTGGTTCCCCAAAAAAGCATATTTATTTATTCAAATTAAAGAAATCCTGTAGTTGTACTTAAACATGTACTTAAACATAAACATTCCTAAAAAAAAAAACCCTATTCAGCTCCTATTCAACATTCACACTGCTTAGTTTCTGCTAAAGCTTTGGAAAGTTTTCAAGTCAAAGCATATGTATTCTGGGGAGATATGACAAGAACACAAGCTCAAACATTCAAATAACTAACAATAGTTCGCCTAAAAGAGTATGGACTTTCAATGTCCATAATTCATGGGGTTGGAAAGCCAGAAAGTGTGTTATGTAATGACTGCAAGAAAGGTTTACATGGATGTTAAATCATTGTAATAGCTGCCCATGCTACTGTTCAAAAGGATATAAAAAGTGGTGGGTTTAAGTACAACTTTCTCCTGTTGCAGGACTGTAATCTAAATATCTGGCACTTAAACACCCATAGGTTGTTCTCTAGGGGTTTTAAAAATGATGGTAAAATCATCAACAATCAATCTCTCCAAGTATAAAAATGGTGGATAACAAAGAATGATTAATGCCTCCTAGAATAGCTACATATCTATTTAAACAAAATGAAAAATCTTATGCTTTGCATATTATGCTCAAACCTGCCCCTTTGTGATACATGTGAGAGTTATACAAACATAAAGTTATCTAAGCATATTTTCATTCACAGCTTCTCATTAGCTATATCTTCAAATTAAGTTAGGCAGTTATGTAGATTTGACGTGTTACATCTGGTTTGCTCTAATTATATAGGAAGGCATACAGAACATTTAGATCACTAGAGTTCTTTCATCTGGGAATATTCAGACATTAGCAAATAAATATCCATAAGAAAAAAATATATTTTGTTTATGTGAGTGTCATCAAATATACTACTATGCGTAAAGTGTAGTGTAGGAGGTGAGGAAGAGATTGCCTTCCTCGTCCAAGAACTATTTGAAGTACAATTTCCCAGATAATTAACAAGGGAAGAAGTCAGGAAAAATTCAGTGTTTGAACTTTAACTAGAATGCAATATTTCAGCTAAGCACTGAAGGATATTCATTTAATTTATATTCAATCCCTTCATGTTCGCTCCAGAATTCTTTTCTCAGGAGGTTCACACAAGATTCTTGAGACTACATTATGGAGGAGAGAGATGCACTGTCTTCAGTAAATCCTAAAATCTTTTGGAATTCAGATAACTTGCCAGGTCTATGCTAAAACTATAAGAGATCTAAAATCACGTAAAATATTTTGCTGCATGCCAACTGCATCATTTCTGGGCTGATAGAGAGTTACTGGGTAACTCACATTAATTTCCAACCTAGCAATTTTTCCCATCACTCATTAAAATGAAATACATTTAGAATATACAATGATGGCTGTTAAAATATGAGTTTGAATTTTCCAGAATAATTGTCATGGTTTAAGCCCAGGCCGTAACTCAGAATCACGTAGACTTACAGCCAAGTAACTAAGGTATAACACAAAACACTACTGCTGCCACCAATAATAATAATGATAAGGGAAATAACAAGGGAAGGGAATACAATAACACCCATCGAAACCCAGCCTGACCAAGCAGTGAACCAGCCCTACAAGGTAACTCCCAGTTACATCCCCAGGCATGAAGTGTTGTGGTATGGAATACCTCTTTGGGTAGTTGGGTCAGGTGTCCTCTGCTTCCTCCAGGCTTCCCCTCCTCCCTGCAGAGTATGAGACTCACAAAGTCCTTGGTCAGAACTAAATATTTGAGCAGTAGCTAAAAGCATCAGTGTTATCAGCGCTGTTCCCAGGCCAAAAGTCAAAACCACAGTGCTGCACCAGCTACTAAGAAGGAGAAAAAAT
>JBCJKH010052243.1:58175-95735 GCA_039877255.1 Loriculus beryllinus
TTAAAAAAAAAGTGTGTGTGTGTGTTTGCGTGTGAGATCCAGAAATAAATATATACATATATACACACACACACACACACACACACACGTGCATTTTCCACTTCTGTATTTAGACACACAGTAATGCATGTATGTGTGTGTACATGTATGTATATTTTCTTTGCAAAAAGAGGTTGTGTCTTTTTTACACACAAAACATAATTATTTACTTAGAGACACATCTTTCCTCATTCAGACTGTGCTATTTGTATACACTTCAGTGTGTTTCTTGTATCTTGCTAAATGCTGCCCAGGGCAGCTTCCTGGTAGCCTTCAGCTGGCAGTGACACCACTTGGTTTCTGTGGCATTCCTGGGGGATACAAAATTATCATTTTCTCCACACACAAGTGAAAAACAATGCGTAAGAAGCACAAGTGGTTAGAAGCTGAAATATTACGTCGCTTATCGCCATGGATAATTTGACTTTACAGAACGACCTATCCAAGTCTACATCAAGAGTAAATCTTGATTTAAGAGGTTATATTCCAGTTATATCAGAAGCTATAAAGCTAGATTAAAGGTTGTCTTAACACAAATAGACTAGACAAAACATGTAGCAAAGGGAAAGAAAACCTGTAAGTAGGAGATACTGTGTGATCCAATCTTACAATTGCACCTTATGACAAGGAACACTCCTTACACAGGAGCCATATTTAAGCGGTACAAGTTTTCTTGTTTTAATTGCTTTAATTCAATTATGAGGAAGCTTTAAAAACACTTAAGGGATTTTCAAGCACAACTATTAATGATACTTGTGCACCAAATTTCTCTATGTGCTTTAGAAAATCTTCCCTCTTCCCTCTTGTTTGTATTGAGAATGAAATCATACCCCAATTATTTTAAGTCTCTGCATCACTCAGAGTGGCAACATTTCCATAGTGTCCCAGGTACTTATTTTTGGAAGCTGTAAACAAATTTCATTTTCTTTGTTTTTTCCAAAATCCAAAGGACAAGAAAAAATATCATGAAGAACAAAAAAACCTTGCAAAACAGCCCTACTCCCCAAGCCTGCAAAATACAAGATTCACAAAATTCTTGTCATCTTTTGTTCACCAACTGTTGTTTCCATGTCCTAACTATTGTACCTCTAAAAGGGAGCTACAAAGCACCCAGCCAGTGGAGATGTACACTGGATTGTCTCTTTATGTGCCACATGGAAGCCAAGAGGGACACATTAGTCATCTGGAGATTTTGCCCCAATGGCCAAAGGCGTAAAATACCTCCAACAAAGCCCCATCTGAAATATGTCAGTGTGGCACCCCCTTTGCATCTCTTTCTTGGTGCCTTTCAAGTTGTTTTCTAAACACTTCTTGTGTTGCTGTTGGCATGAGTGCACTTAAAAGCAGCATATCCTTAAGTAGAGAGAATGCTCACTGTTTTCTGTCCTTCAAAATTTCTTCCAAGTACTTCCCTATGAGCAATTAAGCTAACTCTATGGGATACATTTGATAACAGATATTCTTTAGTTTGGGTGACAGTTAACAAGTAAGGCTGTAATGAATAATAAAGTACTTTTTAGTGACACACAGTCCCTATTCACCCTAAGTAGGGACTATTTTTGTGCAAGTTCAACAGAAGATTCTAACAATGCAACCCTCTTGCATAACGTGCACAAAATAGGCATTCATCAAGGAGGATTACTCTCCCCAAAATGGGGCTCTCAGCAGCTACGTGCTGTGGGTGGGGGTGCACAATTCCAGACAGGGGTGGAGACCAAGGAAAAGGCATGGGTCTAGCATGAAAATGCATGCTGTGTCAATTCATAAGCACAAAAGAGATGCATTAGAAAAAAAGGAAAAGAGAAGGAGAACAAGAAGAAAGAAAACTAGATACAAAAGCTAAGTCTGCCCCAAGAATTTTTATGACAAGTTACACATGCTGCAGGTGATCATGGCAATATTTCAAGGTAACATTTTACTAAGTATCAACTCTTCTTCCAAGTCCACCCCGTCCCTGTTGAGACAAAGGCAGCTCCCGGCTTTACAACACCAGCTCCCACTGGGATCTTCTACTTGTTCTCAAACAATCTCACCCAAAATTCACATACTCTGCTGCTCTGTCACCACAGGACTCTTCACTAACATGCGAGTATGATCTGTTCACTCATCTCTTTTTCTCCTTCTGCTAGGTAGAGGTACCTCCCTCATGACAATGCAGTAATGTTGTATGTGTATTCATATGTATTCATGCTATGTCCTCTGCATCCTCCCAAAATATGTCTAGATTCCCACTCCAAATACTGACCTTCTGAAGCATTAGGATAGTAAATGTACAATTCTCCGATCATTCAAACGCTCTACAAAAAACTATTCTGGTGCACCATGAAGGTTTGTTCTTTGTAACACTTCATAGCACTTTTCACCTTGGTATATTTAGAGAGAACTAAACCACAAACTTTCAGATAATTTTATCCTTTACTTATGCCAGACACCCTGTTATCTTAAATACAGCTTAAACACAGAAAAGCAAGCCAACACAAGTAACTCAGTACACCCAAGTTCAGGATACATCTAAAAACTGACAAAGTAAATCCCAGTCTCAGAAACCCAGAATTTTGAACCACCAGACTATTTTTCAAGGCAAGCACTACCTGCTAATGGTGGGAATATCATCTACTTTCTCTGAGAGAATGAAGGGAAAATGTTTTCTCTCTTCCCTGAAAAGTCTCTGAAGTTCGTCTCTACCATGATACACAGATCTTCCATAGACTAAGGAACATCTGCTTTTACCTTTACTGATGGCCGAAGCCTACATTTATGTGTTTGTTCTGAGAAGCGGACTCTTACCTCCAAGAAGATGTTCTATTTTTAAAGGAGGAGAGAGACTTTATAGGGAAAAAGAGTATAAATTCTCCCAGGAGACTAGCAATTTCATTGCCCACTTGAAAGGCTATAAAGGTGTTTCAGAACATCATCTGAAAATCAGGCCACTAACAAGCATCTCGAAACTTTCAAAAAAACCAAAAAATGACCCTTCTAAGAGTTTAGACCACGATGCACATTTTCCAACTGATGATCATGGAATAAAAACATATTTCTAAAACCAAAAAGAAAAGTAAGTTCTTTCATTATAGGGTGTACTTATTTTATGGAGCGCAGCTAGGCATAAAACCACATACTTTCAAGGGTACTATCTATGAAAAATTCTTTCTCAGTAGTAAATAATGTAAATGATGATGATGCACACTTAACACAGAACATGGTGTTAAAATGTTAACTGCATTTGCGTGTCCAGTAAAGGGAAGAATTAAATATTATTGAAATAGCATTCTAGAACAAGTTCTCCATTTTATAGCAATCCCCGATGACTGGCCAGAAAAAACCTTTGGACAAATTTTGTTTATTCATGATCTTTGCTTCTGTTCTTTTCTTATTGGTGCAAGTTCAGAAATATTTAACTGAGCAGCTTTTAGGAAGACCTCGGTCCAGTTTAAAAAGAAACTTTGCTCCCTAGAACTGAATAAGGAACAGGGATGGAGAAAACCTCATGCTGCAAGCAAGCTTAACAGTTTTTCTTCTGTGCCTTACCTACTCAAAAGTGCAACAAAACAACTCATGTGTAGCTCTTAGTATAGGATATGTTTGTGTGCTAAATTAGGGTTTCAGAAAAATATCTGATGTTCTGTAACTGGAGGCACTTGCTACAGTCCTTCCCTCTTCTGACTCAGTTGTATCTGTCATAGGATGCCAGTGAATAAATCTGTGAAAGAACAGAATTAGTATGGGGTCATTTTTAGAGGATGCTGAACACCTATGAGGGATGTGGAAAAGAGCCACAAAAGTGCTTTGAGTGCTGGGGAAAATGTCCTGCAGTGGGATGCTTTAAGAGGTCAATGTACTTACTGTATGTAAAAGAAAATTGAGAAGTGACTTGATTACAGCATATAAATAACTTTATGGAGGTGGATGTGGGGGGAATAGAATTTTTAATACAGTAGAGAAAATACATAGCTAGAACCTGAATCCAGACAAACTAATACTGGAAATCAGGAACAGCACAGACTCTCCATTGCCACAGACTGTCAAGGGAAGTGATGGATATTCCATCACTGAGTATCTTTACACTAGGTTTGGATGCCTTTCTAAAAGGCTTGCTTTACCCTAACAGGATCTATTAACTAACCAAGCACAAAGTTTGGGTTTCTTTCAGTGTTTAATAGGTGTATCTTCCAAAGTGTAAAGCTCCAGAAAGCTTTACATCCTCTGAGCTAAGAATTCATCCCTTGATGACCAGAATATGGGTTTTTTTAATATCAGTATTTTATTTAGACTGAGGGTTTTTTTTTAAAAAAAGAAAAAAAATAATAATTTTGAAATATGGAGAAAAAATACTCTGAAAATCAACAGTCTTAACTTAGTTAACACAACTATTTGCCTAACTTCATATAGCAAATTTACAGGTGAAAAAAAAAAATGCTAGCAGTTCCCTTTTTCTGGAAAAGTTTTGATTTTATAAAATCTTGATAAATATTAGGGAGAACATATTAAGCATTTAGTTTTCTTAGGGTGAAATGTTAATAAACATCCATATTCTTAAATAAAATGCTCTCAAAACTTGAGCAGCAGCTTCAAAGATCAACTAGCTCCAATACAATGAAGAAAAGACAGACTTCTTCTAGACCAAACTCTTAACAACAGGGTGTTACTCTCTTCTTAGATCACCTCTCTAAAAGTTATTTAGGCAACTGAAGAGAACAAGATGTCATGCCTGGCCTGATTCCCCCTTCACTCACCCCTAGGACTAGCTCCTCCAAGCTGTAGCTCAGGTCGCTGAGAGGGGACCGATGGTGCTGGTCCCTTCTCTTCTCACAGCTCATACCCCACCAGTGCCCCTCAGAGGGGATGGTTCTCTGGAAGCCTCAGCAGAAACTATGTCCCATGCTCCTGCTCCCAGCCATAGCCCTGGCAATACCTAGACACCTACAGAAACATACAGAATTATGCCAATACAGTTAGGCTCCTCTGAGATTGCTTGAGCAGACCAAACACAAAGACCAGGATCCACAGTGGTTACTCTGTAAATCCTTTTAATACCAGGGTCAAATCACCTCCACGTGAGGAAAGGAGGAATACCAGAGAGAGGAGCAGCATCGGCTGTGCCCCAGCAGGCTGCGAAGCCGGCAAGGATCGTGTCCTCATTGCCGGTGGGATTACAAAGAGACAGGTGAGACTGCACCGGGACGGCCAAGTGCCCTCCCTTACTGGCAGGGTGAGGGGAAAGGAGCCACACTTCGCTGGGAGAGACCCTGCCACCCTTCCCCAATCCTCCTTGGGTCTGGGCTAGAGGGGCGGCAGGGAGAGAGCGTCCAAGGGGAGAGAAAAGGGCTGCTGCATTTTCTGGGTAAGGAGGAAGGAAACTTGACACCTTTGACGAATCTTGTGTGAAAGTTTAGAGGGAAGGTTGGCAGGGAGCGGATCGAAAAGGAGCAACTCCTCCGGGGGTAGAGGATACAGAACAATAGGGGTACCCAAAAAATGGAAGAAAGAAGCAAAGAGGTTCGGAGATGAGAGATGAAGAGGCTGCAAAAGAAAGAGGAGCAGGGAGAGGGGGGAGTCCCGAGAGAGAAACAGCCGGGAAAGGCGGGCGGACAAAGAGGATCCGAGACGGGATCGGAGTGCCGGGAGCGCTCCCAGGCAGGGAAGCCTTGCAGAGCAGAGAAGGAGCCGGGCCTTACCTGCAGGTAGGGCTGGCCCCGCTCCACGCCCCCCACCACGATGTCGGCCGAGGCCATGCCGCCGCTGGCAGAGAGCCCGAAGCCCACGTATCCGCGGGTGCGCACCTCGAGGCGGAAGGCGAGGGCGCTGCCGCGGCGGCCCCAGCGCAGGAGGTACGCGGCCGCGCCGTCCAGCACCGCGCTGTGCGGGTAGCTCCGCGGCGGCTCGGCGGCGGTGGCGGCGGCACACAGCAGCCCGCCCAGCACCAGCGCCCAGGGCCGAAGCCGCCGCATCCTCCCGCCGCTCACTAGCGGCTGCCGGTGCCTCTGTGTGTGCCCGAGAACGCGTGTGTCCGGACGTGTGCGTGTGTGTGTGTGAGCGGAGAAGGGGGGCCGGGTGCCCCGGTCACCCCGCCCCGCTGCGGGCGGCTCCGTGCCGGCCAGCCCCGTCGGGGCAGCGCGCACTCGGCAGCAGCTTTGTTTGCTCCCCGCCCCGGTCAGGCGCTGCGGCCGCCCCCCGTTCCCCCGCACTCCCCGTCGGGGCAGGGCCGGTCCGGCAGCACCTGCCGTGTAGTCGCCGCTGCTGCGGGGCTCCCGGGGGCGCTTCCTGGGGAGGCCCTCGGGATTCCCGTTACCGAGTGCAAATCCTCCTCCTGACCGGGAAGCGTGGAGGAGGCGGAGGATGGGGCTCCCCTCTGTGCGCCAGTCCCACGGGAGCCTTAACTCCAGTGGATGAAGTCCGCGAGAAGAAGCCCGGAGGCAAAGGAGCGCTTTACAGCTCTCAGCTGCACCTTTCCTTAGTGTGAGAGAAAGCACGGTGCCGCGGCCGGGCGGCAAAGCAGGAGATTCCTGTCGGGAAGAGTTACTTTTGCTCCATAAGTGGAGACTGAGGAGCTCCAGAGCGATTTTCACTTAGAGGGCTCTAAAAGCACAGCCCAAACCCCCACCCCGGTCCTCTGACCCCCACGCCTGTCCCCTCACGGCTGACCGAGCCACGCTTCCATAACAGGAGGTGCGTCCCGTTCACTTCCCGCGTACCCCCAACTCCACCGCCATTCGGTGGCAAGGTAAGGATAAGAAAGGTATTTTTGAGGGAATGCTCCCCAGCCCACTGCAAATTAAGACGGAAAGAAAACAATGCAATGCACCCGCAAAGGGAAAATCAAGGGCCACAAGAAGTCGTATTGGCCTTTGAAAGCTCCAAGCAATACAAAATCAGTTTTAAAATGGTGTGCTGTCTGAATTGTGTTTTGCCCATGATTAAGCAAAAGAGAAAGAGCCTGCCAATCAGCCAAAATGAAACATTAATTCTATTAAAACCAATCAAACTACTACATGAGGGAGATTAGTAGTGCTTCCTTTTTAAGTTTCTACATGAAAATATTTCACAAATATCACTAGGGCTTCCAGAATATCACCACCTACTGTGCTGTGGGGAGTGCATCAAACTACAAAACAGCCCATGGGAAAGCAAATGCTTAAAAAATGGTAAGCACCAAAAATTACTTTCACCTAAATCATCATAAGAAAACAATTATCAGGAATCGGTGACATGAAAATGGTTTTTAACTGGAATAGATTGGCATGATCCTTCTTCCAGTTACAGCAGTAACTTCAAAGGTACAAACTTAGATGACTGACAAAATAGAAAATGGTGAGATGCTGTTCAGATTCTCTTCTAGAAAAGTGCTAACCCCTACAAGTACATGTGGATTAATATAAGGAGAAATTGCAAGTGTGCAGTACCTCTCAAGGCCAAAAGTGTGTCCTCAGTACCCAGCTGGGGGATCACATCCTTTGTAAAACTTTGTGTTAAAAGAGGAATACTCAGAACAGTTACAAAAAGGTAAGTTTATGTTTTCTGGGAGAAGGGACAAAGAAAGAAGGAAGGAAGGATGTTTCTTAAAATCAGCCTTTTTCATAATTTTCTTATCAGACTGTATGCTATGTTTTTACGTAACAGAAGCCCTGGATAAAGTTTCACTCGTGTGGACATGACAAGCTCATACAGCAGCTTCACTCTCAGAAAGAACAATTGAATTACACATCTGGTAGGAGAATTGCTACCCTGCAACTACAGCAGTGGTCAATGAAGTCTAACTAGTGTTTCCTATTGCATGCACTGTAGAAGCATTTGAACAAAATAAAGAAAAATACTCACTGTAAAGTACTCCATCATGTCTCAGTTTGATAAGGATGGAACTGATGACATTTTAGAAGCCTGTACACAACATGGAGTATTGTTATATAGGGAAGGATGATAGAATATCCCATACAGCGGACTGTGCTGTGCAGCATGGCAAGCAGAAACAGGGTTCCTTCCCCAGCCAGGCTGCATGCAGGTGCCATGAAGGAAGCAGAGCTATAGGTAGGTGTGCACTGTTTTCAGTAAGAGCTGCACACCTCCCCTTATGAAAGATTGGCCTCCACCCCTTGCATCTCCATCCAGATCTCTCTTACAGCAGACAGGCACAGACAAAAGTGAAAAACAGGCTCCGATGAACTTAAACTTGGGGGCAGCTGAGATCATTCAGCTCATTCAGCCAAAAGCCAAAGCAGCAGGATTAGCTAGTAACTTGGGCAAACTGCAGTATCTCAGCCAAGCCAAACCAAAGGTTTGTTATAGCGGGTCTGGTAAAAGAGGTTTCACTCATAGGAAACAGTCTGCTGTTTCTGGTGAGTTGCAGAGTCCTTGGTGGTGGACAGCCTCTGCACAGACTGGCATGCCAGTGTCCTGTGCTGGCAAAGCCTGTGGCCAGGGTGTCTCTATTCTGTGGCTCTGGAGCTAACCCCAGATTGCTTCCAAGCTTTATTACCATTTGTGGAGAAAAATGCCATTTTGAAGGCTGAGAGCTGGAATGGAAACAATACTCATGCCCTTGAAATCTCCTGTGGGATCAAATGATCATCTCTTCACACAGCTCAAGGGTCAGTCTGCTGCTTCTCAGCAGCTTTTAATCCCAAGAGTCCTTATTCCCAAAGCCCTGTGATCTTTTACCAAAACAGGGGGATGTTGGTAAGATGTCTTCAACAGTGGAACCACACTCAGCAACACAGTTCACCCCATCATGCTGGCCGTGTGCAGACTATTAGAAGTGCAGGAATAGCAGCCCTATTCCTTTCCAGCCTCCAGAAGATATTTTTCCATTAAAGCAAACCATCCAAACGGTTTTGCAGAGCTGCACACTTGATCTACAAATATTGTGACAAAACCAGAACAAAACAGACAAAAACAGAACTTGCTGCTATTTATAATCCCAAGAACAATACTCATGTAATAAAACTTTCCTAGTAGAGCTAGAAGAGGCACTTTGTGGGCAGAGAAGCACAATTCCCAAAACTCACATTAAGTGACTTTGGTGACTTCACCAAAAATCTTTTGCATCATTAGGAAACCAAACATGTGAAGAAAACACAGTCTAAATCTGAGCCCTGGCCTGAAAGTAATGCTGCTGGTAGGAGCACAGGGAGACATCAGATGACCACCTTCTCCTGGCTGAACTCGCTCCCACCACTTCTCTTCTCAGGTAAGGCAGTCACCTAACCAAGCTCAGCAAGTGTTTTTCTTTGTAAAATCTCTTACTACTGTTACTGATGATGATCTCACCAATTGCTCCCTCAGCGAACAGCATGGTTCATGTACTAAATTGCTGATTAAAAAAGGGCACCTTCTTGTTCACATCACAAGTACTTGAGGAAAAAAAGTACAAGATCTATAAAGCATTAAAACTTACTAATAAAGTAGACATCTTTTGATACAAAACAGTGCAGTTTGCTGTAGGAGTCACTCCGCTTATCAATTCCCAAAAGTGCTAGAAAAGAAAGAACACGGCACAGCTGAAACAACAGCCTGTGCCTATCCTGAAGAGTGGCCCTCAGCTAGAGAGCTAATTGAGTTGCATGAAAAAGAAATCTTGAGAATCACTTGGAGCCAGCAGTGACAACGGGTTTCATCAGGAGCAACAGCATGACTGTCTTCCTCAAACACACCACTTACCTGAGAAAAACTCCTGCACCAGACACCCCTTGTCGAATTAGTATAGAATCATTTGAAACACTCCACGTAAGGACCTTCCAATGCATGCAAACACTTCACTTACAAACGTGGCACCAAGTACCTGTAATGCTGTGAAGAACAGTACATAGCACCTATTGTAAAAAAAATCTGCTGTGAAACCTATGGAAAAATGTAAACTGTGCATGCCTTGTGTGACAGACAGATGGACAAACAGATAGAATTGCAATCACATGAGTATTATCTTAGTAAAAATAGATATGAAGCATAAGTAACCATTTTAAAATGCTACTTAGACTTAAAGGTACATATGTTAGAAGGTATTCCTCTTCAGGGAACATCAGTGCAAGAACAGACACAAGCAGTGAAAAGTAAAAAAACTGAGACTGGGTTAAATTCAAATGGAAGGGAATCAATTCTTCCCCATACCTGAGGAGATACCTCAGAAGTGGAATTTCTGCATAGTTTTATCTCATGTGCTGTGAATCAGCTCCCAGCACTACACTGCATGAATGACTGCAGCTAAGTGCCTCCTTTCGCAGAAGTGCTCGTAAAAGAAGGGAAAAGGCAACAACCACAACCAAGAGAAATGAGAGACTCTTTGCTGTAAAGCCTGTCGGCTTTCCCAACTGGTCTAATAAAACTCTTGCCCTCCAATTTTCTCTCCCAAGAGAAGTAAGAAGTTCTTCTGAACTTGAGTCAAAGTATTCGGAAATTTGGCAACGTCTGCAGAAGCCCGCCTACCAGTGAGGAAGGGAAAGGCTAAATCAGTCTGCAGCG
The DNA here is from genome assembly GCA_039877255.1 of Loriculus beryllinus. Lineage (NCBI taxonomy): Eukaryota > Metazoa > Chordata > Aves > Psittaciformes > Psittacidae > Loriculus > Loriculus beryllinus. The sequence continues at coordinate 68,664 of JBCJKH010052243.1, forward strand.
CCCCAAGCACAGGATTGGGAAAATAATTTTTTTCTAACAGTGATTTTATTTTTCTGTCCTTGGGCAAGTAATTTAAAACGTCAGCTGACATGAGTCCAAACTCATCATAAGGATAGCTGAAAGCACATTAGTCTTTATTTATGCTAGTTTGAGATTAACAGAGCGTTTAAAATGTAGGTTGTAGGTAGCACAGCCCAAAAACTACTCTAACTTGAGCCAAATCGGACTGCTCCAAGGACAAAAGGGTAGAAATCACCCATCTCTGTGCTCACTAGTCCCAAGCATTGCTCCCAGATCCAGTGGTTAATGTATATTATTTCATAAAATTAATTTGTATGCCAACCTGAAAGTAAAACCATGTCTTCTCTACTAGCCTCAGCAAAAGAAAAGAAAAAAGCAGAACAAGTGTAAAAACTGCATAGAGAGTTAAAAAGACTTCCAAAAGCCTTCATGCAACTATGCTGTTTGCAGCAATCAATTAAATTGTAGGCATTTTCTGCTTTAAAATAATTATTAATAATATAATACTATAATAAATATATATTATAAGAAAATATTTTTCAAGTATTGGTGAAATGGGGTAGAAGAAGAACAAGGGGAAAAAATACAAACCTTAAAGACCAAAAGATGAAATAATAGAGCAAATTCCAGGAAAATGTATACTGAAATGATGGAGAGCTTGTATCCCCACTTTGACTGATATCTGAGGCTTCCATTTCAAAAGGCTTCCATTTTCAGAAGATACAATGGGGCCATATACTTGATATTTTTTCAGAAAAACACAGGAATGCATAGGAACAGTAAATACACACTTCTGATGTATTCATATGGGCATGTTGCTGTTCTCCGAAGTGCAGCTTCAATAAACATTAATAAAATAAGCACGATGCTCTGTTCTCCCACCTTGAGTAGGTTAAGACAAAACAGTTCTTTCCACCTTGAAGGCTTGTTTTCTCTAAGTTAAACACTTAACACAAATGTTTAAGAGCAGCCAAATCATGGTGCGTGCCCGAGGGAACGTTTGGCACTGGTGGAGGCACAGGTGGAACATTTCCACCTTCTTCTTGAAGAAATCTTGGCCTTGGATCAAGGCAGAAGAGTTTTCCAGCTCCTCTTGTGCTGGTAGTAATGTTCCCTGGGAGCCCATCCTGCTGGGTCAGCATTTCAGAGACTATATTAGGTTCAACCCACACAGCTTCCTGCTCTCCATCCCCCATCTACATTGAACACAGGATTGTCAGTGAAGCTGGGTTTATTCTGTGTAGGTATTATTTCACTGTGACAAGCTTCCAGCTGAATCTGCAAGCTACTTCTCTATCCTTCTTGCATCATGTTGATGTCAAAACCTGGATTTATGTAGGTCATTCCAATAGAGAACTAGAAGTCATTGAATTAAAAGAATAAACAAAAAGTACTTCATTTAATATTCACAGGTGAGAACAGATTTCTTGGTGCCCTCTTTTAGCAAGGTGGTGCTGCTATTGGCTAAGTAGTTCATAAAACATTTAGAAAAGACTTTTCATTAATTAGAAATCGATAATCAATGTTCAATATTTGTCAGTTTCCTGAATGTAAGCTAAATTGCATAAGAGAAGAGCCAGAAGGCATCTAACTCATAAAAGTGCACCACAGAGAACAAAAGACATTAGAAACAGGCTGAAACAAAATGTTTTTGTGTCTCTGGTATATCCCGTTGCTTGCAAATGGCCAGAACAGACAGCTCTTGCTGGGCTGCTCTCTCAAGAATCCCTCAGTGCCACTGCACACAAGCACTGGTAAATTAGGTGTTAGGTCATTACCCATGATCAGGTGAAGTCTTCATAATTAATTAACTCATTAAGGCATCATCTCTCTGTCCTTTGCTCTGCAGCTCTTATCAACATCTTCAACAGGGTAGCACCAGGAGGCAAAGTGCATCTCTTATTTCCAGAACTCACTGTCATCTGATAAATGTGGGTATTCTACACAGTACTAAAACCTGCCATGTTTAATTTACCTATGGGCATTAGAGTTGTAACGTAACAGTTGTAACATAGGTCTGAACATAATATATATATAAAACAGAAAATCATTATATATGAGTATGAAGACAATATATTTTTGAGAGAAATCACTCTAAACACACACAAACCATAGATGAAAAATTAAAACAAACCAACAAAACCCCCACATTTAGAGTTGTACACATTAATTATTGGACACAAAGGAGCAGTCTGAGGCTTCTTGGTTTGGCTGGTTTATGGCACACTTCTAAATTGGTTTCTTATAGTTCCATGAAAAATTCCACCCCAAGTATTTTGGTGATTACACAAAACATCTGGTAGGATTAAGCACTATGCTTCTTTTTCAACCATTTCTTTATCTGAAAGGTACTGCCTATAATCTTCCTCTCATATGGCAAGAAGCCAGCCATTCCCAGGAAGAACAACTGGTGCCAGGTGGACTTCCGCCACAGTGAAACCAGTGAAAAAAACAGTCAGACTGCTTCTCTCTGCTGAGTCCTTGTAATTTCAAACATGAGTAGAAATCCGGAAAACTAAGGTTATTCAATGGACCTTTTTACTGGTCATAACAAAATTGTACAGAGATTATCATAGATTTTATTCGTTAATTAAATATTGTCTGTTGCTGCCTCCACATACTAAATTTCTGAGACAGAGTGGCAGAGTATATGCTAATGGATTGATAATTATTTAATACTAACATCTCTTTTACTAAAAATAACTAACAAACTAACTAACTAACTAACTAACTAAATAAATAAATAAATAAATAAATCATGCAGGTTATCAAATAATTGTCAGATTGAGAACAGATCTGGTGGTTGTTGGTTTCATTTGGTGTTTTCTTTTTCCTTAAAACAGAATGGCTAAAATCAAAATGAAAGTCTTTATCAAAGTAATGCACATCCCAGGTGAGAATTAACTTCCTGAGACCACCTAAGCTAAACCATGACTCTGAGGCAGGATCACCTTTTACCTGTGTCAGACCTGAGATATATCTGTCTACTCTTCCCTTTATGTTGTCCATCAGTACAGACTTTTTTCTTTTCTCCTCTCTCCACCTCCTCTTGAATAGATTTGACTCCAGTCCATCTCCATTCCTCATCCGCTAGAAAGATGTCAGGTGGTTAATTTTGGAAACAGCAGTTTAAGCCCATAACCACTGTTCTGCACCTTACAAATTTATTTGACTGTGTGGAAGCCAAATAACAAAAAAAAAAAAAAAAACAAAACACAAAACCAGCTGCTCTTGGATGGGAGGGTCCCCTCACAGCCTTGTTCTCTGTCTTCATATAGTTCAGAAACCAAGTGGTGGATATAGGTTTTCAACCTGTATCACTTATGTAAGAACCTGAAGATATTCCTCCCATGCAGGCTTCACAAAGTCTCCAGGTTTCTAAATCTAAACGAATAATCTCTGCTTTTATCCTAATTGGACAGATGGATTCAGAGGGCATAGCTTACTTCTGGGTTTCATCTCCCTTTCTTATTTATAATGTCAAAATTAACAGAACAAATGCAAAACAGAAGGAGAGCAGGAGGTGGGACGTGGTGCCTTTGGGGAAATGTGTTATTTTGCAGAAGTGGAGAGCATCTCTGTGCCCTACCCTCTGTTCAAACAGCCTGCATAGCCAGTCAAAGATATAAATACACACAAGAAACAAAAACATAGCATAAAAAGGGTGCCAAATGTACTGCATCCTTTGGACAAGAACAGTAGCATGTGTCTTCCCAACAAATTATGAAGATTAGCTTGCAGTTACTTCATCACATCAAAGTTTCCAGAATTTTTCAACACAGCAAACTATTGAACTTGATCCTGTTTCCACTGAAGTCAGTGGTAAATTCCCAATGCAAACAGGAAAAATAACCTTGCTTTTGAGAAGGAAAACATTCCTTGGTGGAAAAAAAAATACCCATCTTTAAAACTTTCAAGCAGTTGGCTGAGTTTTTTTGCTTAGAACTGATGCAATACGCTTTGCTCCTGTATATGTAACACACATCCACCCCCCAAACACTTACACAAGATGGCTTGTATTGAGGCAAAGAAGAAAGTTTTGTTGAAATGTGTAGTTTATAAATACAGTGTATGCATATAAGGAGTACACAGGTTCAAGAATGAGATTCTTGCCTGCGGATCTGAAGGTAGGCTTACTGTAAGATTTGGAAAAGATGGTGTTCAACATGGTCATCATTAAAATGTCTGGATTTTTCTCCTGGATTTGCCGAGTTGCTTCTCGTGGTCATAAATGCTTTTGTCAACTTTCAAACCTACAATGACAAGCACTGTTAATATTAAAGTGAAAGGAATATGGCAATAAGTAATGAAATTAAAATCCTTACAATTAACAAATGCTATTACATCCTGACACTAGTGATTAGCCTGGAGCTGTGGTGCAGGAATTTCTGGGTGCAGAAATTTCAGGGCAACATTTGATGGTGATCAGACATCAGTCACATCATAATACTTGTTCCGGCTTTTACATCAGCAGTAGAGAGCAGGATATAGATTTTAACTAAAAACCTTCCAAAAGAAATAAAAGCCAGAATCTTATGCTTGATTACAAGTTATCTTTGTAAGAGATTTTCATCAATTTAATACAATCTGCAATACATTTGGGCTGCCATACATATCCTTTTCTTACTGCATCTGAGTTAGGTAAAATCATTGCTCTTCAAACCAAATCCCAAATATTCACCAGCAGTACTTTCCCCTCATCTCTCACTTCCTTCCCTACATTATGTCTGCTCCTCCACCTACTGCCCTGTAACTACTCCTTAATTCAGTACTTTCCGAATGAGTGGATCCAAAATCATGCATTCAAAGGTTTAAAACTAACCTAGCTCTTTTGACAAGAAACAGCCTTTTTTTTACTTCCAGGTTTGTTATACAGCCCTGCCCCACATTTGTATGAGGAAGTCCCTTTGCAACATTCCCATTCACCTTCTCAGTAGCTGGCTGTGCAGAGAAGGGTCTGCACAGGTGATTTATGATCATACGTGAATGGCATTAACTGTTAAAATATTTTCCCATGCTCAGTTTGATCATTCAAGAGCTACTCCAATACAATTATTTCTACTTTTGCATTCCTATTCTTTTCTGACACAGCTACGTTGAGGATACAGTGTTATCAGTACATGTTTTATGAATCACTGATATTCTTTCAAAGACCTTACGCAAGTGTTGCAGAGGAAACAACAAGGATGATGGAGAGATTTAAGTCCAGACCACAGCATATCGCAGGTGTTTCTTCCAAACATCAAGAGAAAAGCAGCTGTCAGATGTTCTCATATGAGCACTACTGCACAGATCTGCAGCTGTCTTAACATTCATAGGCAAAAACATTTTCAAATGAAGGCTCGCTTCACCAAAGTTGGAATCTTCCAAGCAAAACTCATTAAATCAGTAATTGTTTGGAGGACACAATAGCAATCCAAAGCATGAACCCGTCTTATTTCAATTTTTGGCAACAACAGGTTTATTAATGTACCCATGAGACTGAAGCCTGAAACCCGTACTTACATAAGAAACCTTTCTACATGAGACTCTGCCAGCTGAGCTCAATAACCACAGACTGCTTCTGGGGACTTCTGTGTGAAGCTGTATTTAATGTTTTCTGCTGGTGATATGAATTTGGGTCCCCCTTTGCTGTATAAGCCATCAGATGACCCCAGGTACACTAAGCTGTGTGGGTGCAAGGGGAGAACAAAGATCACACAGATTCTGCCTAGTTGCTGGCTTTTGTTTTAAATGAGGCTTTAATTCCTTTTGTATTAGTTGCAAGTCATGGCATTACCAAAATACATAGATAATCCCATTTTGACAAAACATTGCTGGGCTGGGAAAAAGAAACTACCTCTTCCTGTAACTGAGCTTGCTTGGAACTTCCAGGAGCTGCAGTTCTTTAATGTGAAAAGCTGACAAGCAAAAAAAAAAAAAAAAAAACAAACCTTAAATATTTATTTTAATTTAGGAAAACATTTAGTTTTAAGTACAAGGATCAAGACCAATTACTTGATTCCCAAATTTATTTCAGGCCAGGTTTTGTGGTCACCTCATGGCTAGGGTGAAAGACCTCATGGCTGGGGTGAAAGAGAGCAGGGAATAAGTTGCATGAGAAGACAGGATCCCCAGCCCTTCCGCACTCTTACTCTCCTACGGAAGTGTCAAAGCAGGGGCTGTCCTTCCCCCACTCCAAAAGAGAAAATATTTATATGAGGAATAGGCATAAAGATATAAAAACAGCTCTGTCCCCATTCCTGCAAGCTTGGGGTTACAGCTGGCCAGTCTACAAGCTGTAAATCAACAAGTTTTGCTCCTTTCACAATGCCAGTGCTCGACTCCAGACAAGCAAGATTTCTGCCGCAATTGCAGAAACAAACTATCAACAGTACAAATACAAAAGCAGTGGCTTTTGTGCAATTTGTACATGGGAACACACGTGCACAAAACAATCTTCTCAAATCTTCCCCCCAGTGGAGGTCAGAGGCATGCCCAAACTGCACTTTTGCCTTACATGCAAAACCTCAGCTCGTGCTGAGGTTTCAAGCAGCTGACTTGGGTAATGCTGTGTGATGATATGGCCTGTGAAGCACCTTGCAAACAGAAAATTCTCACGCAGTCCATGGTTTCTTTATGATACAGCATTTTGAAGATAAGCAATGTTTTCATAAACTACTCTAGCTCAGAGCAGAAAAGAAGCCTTTTTTTGTTTGTTTGTTTGTTCCCCCCTCCCTGCTGCTTTTCCTTCCTCCAGTAAAAGAAAAATCCCCCTACTGAGATCAACCAGAGTCAGAAATTGCTCAGCAGGAAAAACTACGGGGAATTACAACCTCTTCTGGAAAGGGCAATACCATTAGAGAGGATTTCCATCTCTCTTTTGGGAAGTGGTATAGGATAAAGCAAGACAGGCCACTGAGACAGCAGTGTTGGGGAATCACTCTGGGCACAGAGAAGTTGTCCTTCTTCAGGGACCGTTTCCAGCAGCATTGCCTGGGAAGCTTGTACTTCTAACACTGCTTTGCCACATCTTCCTTTCCCAGCTAACACACTACTAGCACTTATCAGCATAGCTAACCAACAGCTTTTGCTTTCTGATGGCCCCTTGCCATCAGAAGGGTCTTACGCACCCTCTTTAAAATATCAATGCCACTACTGCCAGCAGATAGTTATTTGTCCTGCCAGCATAATGCTTTGGAGCTCACATATCCCATAATAGTTCTGCTTTTGAAGCAGAGCTCCCCAAGGAGGCAATGAATTCAGCGCTCTTCCCCAAACCCCCTGTGCAAGCTGGACAAGGCGGTCACAGTACGCATCCATCTGTGGTCACAACCTCAGAAGACTCATGTGATACCAATGCTGTTGTTGACTGCCTCTTTCCAGCCCAGTTGCGCGATGTGTCATTTTCAGTAAGTAGCAGCATTTCGTGGACTTTAAATCATGTCTTTTTTATTTAGCTTCATTCATTTATCTCTGTTCTTACAAGCCTGATTTTGCAACAGGTAAATTCTCAGTTTTCTGTTAAATAGATGGTCTAGGAGTAATAAACTTTTGTTGGTTGGTGCTATACTGTAATTTGACCGTGCTAAGTACAGCTTAAAGTCTGACTTGGAACTTTTCAGGAGAGACTGTATTATTTGAACACCATATTCTTGTTATTCTGTTAGGATGAGAGGTTACGGTCCATACCCAAACTTCCCTGAAAATTGCTAGTTTACATGGTCACAGCCTCTTGACAGAAGTTTCTCTGTGAAGTACATCACCACTAGTTCAAGAGACACCCACAGTCACCTGTTTTTCTTCTTGCAAATATTCACCTGGACTAATGACCTAAGAAACAGCCTTTTTCCAGACAGCAGATCTTGGGTTGCTCATCACCAAACTGTGATTTAGCGATAATCAGCTGTGCTCTTTCAGCTGGTGGAAAAATGTTACTAAGAGGTTGACCGTGCAAGAGGTTGCACGTTTTGGACAACAAACGTGCAGGTTGTCCAGGTTGCTCTGATCCTCTTTGAGGGAAAAGACAGACTAAGTAGGAATCCTACAACCTCTGTCTTCTGACTCTACCACTAGGCTCTCTCCTGAGTTTCAAGCAGATTGCTAGGTTTTGTTGATTTTTTTTTTTTGGTTCGTTTGTTGTCTTTGTGATTTGTTCTTTTTAATAAATGGTTTCCCTATCACTACCTCAGAAGCAGCATTGTTCTGAGGTGAAGTTGTCACCTACATACATATTCTCTTCCAATACGACATGCAGACACAAGCCCAGACTAGCCCCTGTCTTGTACCATTCTGTTAAATCTACTTCACCTCCTTCAACAAAGTAAACACTCAAGGTACTTTTAAAACCCTTAAAAGCGAATCAGTGCTGTTAAGCACCATAATAACTATTAGTCATTAAGCACTACTCAGCACAGTGGGAATTATTCTGTAATACATATCCTTGGAAAATTTTACAACCCTGGATAGGTAGAAAAAACACCAAAACAACAAACAGCTCTTAAAAATAGCTTGCATTAGAGGCTGGGTTAAACCAAGGTAAATCTGCGTTCTCCTTTGTCACTTTGATTTATAAATTCCATATGTTTTTTTCATTAGTGATCAGGGTTTCCCAATAAAGCATTTGATAATGTTGTAGTTTTTGCCTTTCTTAAATGCTTCTGGGCTGATTTTGTTAAGGACCTCATCAAAAGATCCTCTGTATATCTATATTGCAAAGCCTAATCAGGAAAGACTGAGGACCGAGCTGAGGAAAACACCTCTCTTCTCCCTTTAGGAACAAGAACTGAAGGCCAGCCCAAATTTAGGGCTCCAAAAAAAGGATTGATTGCCAGATGAAAATATTTAAGGTGTTCGTGGCACCAAACAGCAGCATGTCAGATAAACAGAAGATTTTACTACATCTTCAGTACATGCCATGGTATTCTGAACATACCTGTCAGCAAATCCATCTTGATCAGTCTTGCCCTTGGGTTCCTTTAAAGATTACAGTTGCAACATCGAAGTGGAGAATGCAGCTTGGGGCAGGGTTCTTGCTAGAAACATCCCAATAAAATAGCACAGGAGTGTTGTACACATAATTTTGGTGCAAAGGTATCATGGTGAAAAGCACGAGTGTACAAACATGCATCGAGAACAGCCCATTTCCTTCACCAGCACCTTCCAAACAGAGCAGCAGAGGAGGCACAAAAGTAATTAAGAACCAAAACTAATTAAAATACCAAAACTCTTGAACTCTTTGCAATATTAGGGATGCTGTCAAGACAAATATATTTATGACTTCCTGAAATTTTTAATATGATTTAATAAAATATTTGACTTGCCAAGTGTCCAAGTTTTTTGAGACTATTATATATTTTGTCTTATAAAAACACACGTATAGACAAGCTGAATTATGCATGTATATCTTGATATTGCTCTGATGCCATTGCTTTGCTCTCAATCCTTTCACAAGCCTTCCTAACATATGCCTCTGCTCTAGTCCTCCTTACATTTTCAATCCAAACACACTCCTCCCAGAAAACAAGAACATAACTGGGAATTGAAGAAAAGCTCAGGGGTCTGAGCACTTCCCTAGACTCATAATAAAAAATACTTCACCACACAATTCAGGAGACAAACGAAACACAACATGCAGAAAATCTCCCGCTTTTCCCCTCCCAAAGCTGTGAAACAACAACAGCAAATACAGATTTTCTGGCTGTAGAGAAGGCCAGCTTTAGAAGGCTATTCATAGAAGAGCAATTTCCAAAATTTGAGTCATCCATACTGCGTGACAGTCAGCCACCATTTATTGCCCAGAACAATGTTGCACAGTGTTATGCAGTACAGCCTTCCGCAGTCACGTCCAGTTCCTCAGACCTACTGTTGTTATGTTTTTGCCCTTCTCTACAGCACAAGCTATAGAAAGATCCTTTTCTTTCTCCCCCGACCTCATCCTGTCCCTTCAGATGTTTTTCTTAATTTCGTTTAGTCTTGTGGTCTTCTTGTAATATTTCTGTGTTTTCAGAGCTCTTCTAGTCTATGTGCACGGTTTACAAAATATCCCTTCAGCCTTTTTATGCAGAGCTGTGTTTGCAAATGGATGAATCACAAACCTCACGCTTCTTTCTTGTTTTTCCTTTTTAGAAGTAATTTCTACTGGAAATCCAGAGTTGCAGGGTAGCCACAGAGTTTATGGATATCTTGTGTCTGGGGGAAATGAGAAACTTGAGGTTGAACTTCCACTGTCCTGGCAAATGCTTGGCTCATAGGGCACTTGCCTGTTTTCAGGTGCAATTCCATCATAAAATTAGAACCATAGGGATTAAAAATAAAATAATCTCACTCCAGTGTCTGCCAGAAGAAACAAACTAGATTTTCCACTAACTGGGAAGAGCCAAGCTGAGATCAAGGCTACAACTGGTTGAGAAGTTCATGGATGTTACTGAATTGATGATGTCAAATTGCTTCATCACAGAATGCCTCTGACATCAAGTGAATCAGATGTTTGTTCCCAGCCTAGAGCTACTGACTTGCATAGCAATCATGTAGCCAACCTAAATGACCTTATTTGCAGAACGAAAGCCAACACAATGGGGTAGGCAGAACTTAAACCAGAGCTGGTTCTGCCCATACAGACTGCCAGTGAAGGCTGGAGCAAGGGAAAAGGTGCCGGTAGGAAAGGCAAGACCTGAATAAATTGTGCAAAGAGCTGCTTTGAAAAACCCTGCCTCTTGTCTGGTGAGTTATGTGGGGAGAGCAAGGAAGATGATGAAGGGGGTGAACCTGACCCCTGGAAAGGGACCTGGGTTTCATTGCCACTCCAAGGGTGGCACTGCCTGAGAGGTGGATTGTGGTGCTGGTTACCTTCTCTGTGCTGGTTTGTGCACTTCCCACACCTGTGGATCAGATACACACCTCCTTGCAAAAACAGTGTTTGCCTCTCCTGTTTAGTTTCTGCAAAGAAAAACTGTAAGCAGTGCTTTCCAGACATGACACCAAAGGGACAGGAGTACTACGTGGTTAAGCAGAACCACCCAGCAGCAGATGAGAGGGACTCCGTCTTTATGGACAGTCTGCTCCAAACAAAGCTTATGGAAATCTTACTGAAACAGCCAATCTTTCCAGGTATCTGCTCATTTTAGTTTAGTGTAATGAGCAACCATGAAAATGTGTTACACATCCTAGAGAATCATAATAATATTTTTCCCGAATAAATCCCAAATAGCATATAATTCACTGCCCTTGGTTTATACAGCACTGAAAGCAAATCTATCTATTTAAAAATATATTTTATGTTTCAAATATTTTTAACAAAATCCATACTCCCTAATGCAGATTAGGTGTTTTCTACCCTTCATTGAAACATCCAGGTACCAAAACTGTAGAAGTTGTTTCCACAAAAGGCATGCCAAAGAAATTCTTCACTCATCTCAAGGCATCAAAGAATTTAACAAGAGCCGGTGCAACACTCATCTGCAAAACAACAAGTCACGCACTTGACTCTATTCCTACTTCCAACCAGATGAGCTTAAACAGCTACCACATCCCACCCCAGCATGTGATGGCTGACCAGGCTGCCAAAGAGCCCTTTCCCTGTCTCTAAAACACAGGCATCAAAGAGACAGGCATGCAACAGACAGTATTTAAGAGTATAATCTTTTAATGCTTCTGCCATAAGACTTGAAAGTTAATGATGTCCTGTGCTTCTGCCTGTTCAGGTGCAGGGGCCGCAGTAGAAGGAGAGTGGCTCATTGCTGCAGACCTCTTCCCCTATAGCTTCAAGGCTTCCAGTTGCCTGCTTGGGAATTTACAAACTAGTTTATAAAGTAACGGAAACAATGCAGATCAGGGGCAAATTCTTCATGTTGCTTCCTTATTTGAAGTCCTCTTTTTATTGTATTAAATAATGATTAGCTGAAGACATCAAAACTAAGGCTGACACAGGGTAAGAAAGCCTCAACTTGGTTTTGTCATCTTACAGAAACAGTTTAAAACTAGTTTTTAATAAGCATTTATAATCCTCCAAGCTTCTTCAGCCTAATTCTCCTTGACAACACAGTGGCTAGTCTCCAAGATCATATTTGTTCTTTTGTCTGATTGAAGAAGAGCTGTCAGGAAAAGCATTTCAGACAATGATGCTTCTCCTTATTTCAGTGATACTCTCTGGCAGAGAAGTACTTGAAGAGCATGAGACACGAAGGTCTAACGCCTCCGTTGTGCTGAGCAATGGGAACCCAATTTCAGGTTTTCAGCTCTCTCTACAGGGAGAGTGTCTGGGTGCTATGTTAGGGAGTTGAGGATGGGTGGGAGGGAGGAAACATGGCAAAGATGGCAGGGAATATTTTTATCTACCCTCCCTGCAAGTTTCTGGCTGATGTTCTCCTTTAGAGCAGGAAAGATCCTCTCCCTATTCCTACTTACCTCCTCTAGATGAAGGTCCATCCAGTGGGCAGGCTCGGGAGCACCTGAAGCTCAGTCACTATGAAACTTCCTGTGGGTCTTCAGCATAGTTGAGCCCTCCCTCCAAAGCTGCAAACTTAGCAGTTAGTGTCATAGCTTCAGCAGCTATTTCTCTTTTTGAATAAAGGTGGGAAGCTTTATTATCATTTATACTGGATTTGTCTGGATTATGCAGTGTGCCTGCTCCTTCCACCCTTACTACCACTCCAGACATCACTATGCACTGCCAAAGACCAAATACTTTCTGCATAAACAGTAAATAAAGAAAAAACATGTCCAGGATGAATCCTGAAGAACTTGGCAGGGGGTGGGGAGTCATGAACAACTGTGCTGGCAACTTCCAAATTTTATTTTTACCTCTTCCTCCCCCACCTTTTGCAGATTTAAAAAGTTATACTAATAAAATAAATGCAATCTGATTAAATTTATTGTGCTAACAAATTTTAATCTAGGTCATTTTTTGTCTTATACAAGAAAAAATTATCAGCTGTAGCATAGAAGTGCTGTGGTCATGGACAGAAATACAATTATTAAAAGGCAGATACTTGTTGTGAATATTTCTTCTTTAGAATATTCCTGCAAATATAAAATTATAGAGTAGTTTGGGTTGGAAGGGGCCTCTAAAGGTCATCCAGTACAACCTCCCTGTAATGAGCAGGAACATCTTCAACTAGACCAGATTACTCAGAGCCCTGTCCAACATGACCTTGAATGTTTCCAGGGGCATCTACCACCTCTCCAGGCAACCTATCCCAGTGTTTCACCACCCTCACCATACAAAATTTCTTCCTTATATCTGGTATAAATCTATCCTCTTTTAGTTTAGAACTACTACCTCTTGTCCTACCACAACAGGCCCTGCTAAAAAGCTTGTCCCCATCTTTCCTATAGGCCTCCTTTAGAAGGCTGCTCTACGGTCTCACCAGAGCCTTCTTTTCAACACTTCAACTCTTTCAGCCTGTCCCATAGGAAAGGTGCTTTAGCCCTTTATCTTTGTGGCCCTCCTCCCAATGTGCTTCATATGAAGAAGTGTGATACATTCCCTTAACCCAAATACCTTTTTGATATTTGGAATAGTGCCTGATACTTGGAATAGAAACAAACCAGATCACTGCAGCTGCGTTCAAGCCTAGACTTTCAAAATAACCAACAGGGAAAGGAAAAAATAAGTAGTATAAATAGCAAATTATTACACGTTTGGTGCTTTTGTGATGTGCTACTTGAGGGAATATAGCATGCCTTTTGAAAACGAACATTCTGTTATTTTTTCTGGTTATTTCCGAGTTTGTAGAGTTCCTTACTGTTGTGCAAAACACTTAGCTTCCTTCATCATTGAGTATGTTCAGGCCTTACAAAGAACTAAATAAATGTCTTGTTATCTGCATTCTTAAGCTACAGAAACATCTGCAGCTTCAGGGGCGCCATTGGAGACACGTACAAGGACAAGGATGTCTGAAAGCTGATTGCTTTCAGATACTTATTCTTGCAACTCTTGTTGCAACAGCATACAGGTTGCAAAAGCATAACAGCTCTGCAGGTGGGCACCTCATCAGAGAGTAATTACTCCTCACTCCACAACAGCTTTGAGTGAGAGATTTGGATTTAATTGCAAATTGAAAAGGAAAGCTGCATGGTATGTACTTGAGCACCACTTTGATCTGTAGGTATCATAAGAAACAGAGTCATCAACTGTTAATATCCAGCGGCAGAGATCCCTGTTCTTTCCTGTCTCACTAACCTTCTGCTCCTGAAAGCATCAAATGGATTCAACTGAAACTAAACAAAAGCAGAGCAAGTAATCTCTTCCAAACGTGATACCCAGCAACACAGTCATCAAAACATCCCAAAACAGTCATCAACTATAGTTGCAACTTGAGCTTTCAAACTTTGCTAACAGATTATGACACTACCTCCCTCCCCTCAGCTTTTGACCCCTTACTTCCTAAGATTAGTATTTTTTCATGGTTTCAAAATTCTTTTGATACTTCAAATCTAGCCCATACCTCTGACATCAAATGTATTTGCCAACTATATGCACACAGTGTGTGTGTATGACTTCAGGCAGCTCTTGGGTATGAGGTTAGTTTGGGGATATTGTACACCCTGCTGATTATCAAGAGCAATTTCCAAAGAGGGGAGGTGCAAGGAGGGGGAAGACCAGGGGAGACTTTAAAAAGCTGTCTGCCCCTGTGATTTTCAGCTCTTTGAAAAAGCAGGAAAGAATAGAAAAGCACCCCTGATGTGTGGTCAAGATAACTACAAAGGAACTATTCTTACCAGGTTCCTTCAGTAAAATGAAGGGTGCTTTGACTGCATTTTTTGGCCTTGCTAATCTGACAGACATTGATGGATAATTTGGAACAGCCAAAATCTTTGTTTCAAAAACATTGACTCATACATGTTACATGCAGATGTTTTACTTGGTTCTTAATAGATATCAAAGCTTTCTTTAAATACTTCAAAACTGCATTTTATAGGTTCAAGAATGTATGCATGCAGGGGAGGGAAAAGATAAAGAGGAACTCCATAAAAGCAGCTTAAAAGGAATTATTTATGCCCTCCAACTTGGACACTTTAAATACTCCACCCGCCCCCCTACCCCCAAAACAATTTGTTTCTGCCTAATCAAGTTAGAAAATTAATATGACCATGATCCTTAATAAGCAATTAGGGCACTGAAGTCTACAGGTACAGGAACTTGTGTGTGTCAACACTGCTATGCTGACTGCCCCCACCTCTGCCTCATGCATGGGACAGGAGCAGCCCAACCTGCTGGACCCAGCCAGTCCCCAGCTGGTTGCCCAAGAAGGGATATCCCCAAGAGTTCTAACAGCTGGCCCATCATCTCTTCCAGAGGAAAAGGACTCCAAAAATCCTCCACTGGGATTCAAGAAAGGAAGAAATCTTTCATCTGAGAGCACACGGGGGAGGCACCTCTATGCCATAAGCAGTAGATCATGAATGAAAGCAAGCAATGCATACACCACGGCTCTTGGCAGTGCTCCTCCCGAACAGTACCCAAGCCACTATCATCAGAGAGCAGCTGAACAGGCACATGACTGAAAACAGAGCCAACTCATGTGGGAAGTAAAGACAAGCAGAGAAATCAGACACAGAAGACCAAGAACAGAGGCAGCAGATTTTGTCAGGGATTTGGGAAATGCAGTGCTGTGCAACTTGCAGAATTTCTGAGTTATTCAAAACGGTTGCCTCAGCATCATTCTCACCAGCCAGCTCCTGATGGAGGGCTCTTATGTACTGGCTATTCTGCTTTGCAATCACCGCAGGATAAACTCAGTAAGGAGGGTATTCATCCCTTTTTAAGGTAAATAAGCAATCCATAAATACACTATTTCATCCCAAGATGAGCAGTATTTGTCAAATCGGTAAGCCTTTTAGTAGGGAACCCTCCCAGTTGAAAATCAATCAACCAAACATACTGTAATGCATACAAAATGTGACAAGTATCAAGCCTAGCCAGAATTTCTGATCTGCCAGGAGTCAGAGCTGAAGACCTGCTGTTGAAGTGCTGCTTTTCCTTCCCCAGTAGGTCAGTGTAATCACTGACAGAAGCAGGTATGAGATATTGCAACAGTTAAAAGTATCACCTGACCAAATAGGATCAGGCCATTCCCTTGTGCCTGTTCACAATATTGTGAACAGTTTGTTAAACATCAAAGCTGGGAAACTTCCAAAGGCAGTTTTAGACAGTTCACTGATGAGAAAGCTACTCAGCCAAAACACGGACTGCTCTTCTAGATTAGACTAGCATAGTCTGGAAACACAAAAAGGCATTAGCATCAAGTAGTGCTAGCCTTACTATGGCTGGCAGTGCCTCAAAGCATATCTTATGGTTATTCATCAAGTAAGGGTATATAGAGTCCCAGCCTCATTCTCAGCACAAAGGCAGATACAGGAACAGTAGCCACTGGGATCTCAACACACAGGAGTCCATATGGCAACTTCAATTCCCCTTTTAATCTCAGAGACTTTTTCCACATTACATAGAACATGATCATGCAGCTTCACGGGACTTATTTTTCCTCCATTGCTTTTGGAATCCAAATACAGCACAAGCCTCCTTCCTGGACCATGGATTCCCATCCCTCCTGACACTGGGCTGAGGTGGGAATGCAAGAACCAGGAGCATTTTCATTAACCATGAGAAGTGCAGCACAGGGACGGAGGTCCCCCTGGGCTGATCAGCCAGCAGAACTGAAGTTCTCTGGAGTTGTTTGGAGAAGTTTCAGTCATTAACACAAAGGCAAAGACAACAGTTGTGCTTGTAAAAACAGATCCCCCCCAAAAAAGGAATGACTAGAAAACATACTCTTTAAAAGACCTTTATTTTGGATTCATGGTTACAATTCTGAAGTCCATTTATGCTTACGGTTAGATAATTCCCAAATAATATTTCATATCTCACCATATAAACAGTGCATTTGCTATCAGCCTGGTGTACAAGAACTTTATAAAATGCAGATTAAGTAACTTTTTCTTCTGTACACTTTTCAGATTAGTTCATCAAGATCACTTAAAAAGGCAATAGGTTAATTGGCAAAAAAGTGTTGTTACATTTTTTTAATATATTAGTACAAAATGGCACAAAAGGAAAAAGGTCATTTTAAAGGCTATACACACAAACGTCTTAAACAGTTTGAATCACTTCAATTCATTTCAACTTCATTTCAAATACCACTCTTGAACTTGGAATTGAACTCATAATCTTCTTTTCTTCAGCTGTAGGAAAGACCTCACATACTACTTTGGATCTGTTCACAGAAACTGAATCACAGCAGTTTCAGAACAGTGACATTCAAGTGCAGTTAAGAAGTTCGGAACTTCTGTTCTTCCCAGTAAGTTCCCAGTAAGCCTAAGAATTCACAGAGCTTATTTTCATGTAGTCAAGCTCATTGATGCACACTTCAGACGCAAAGATACCAAACGTGTGCATATAAAACACAGTATTTCTTGATGCAAGAACTGAAACAAAAAATCCACATAATTACGTCATCCACCCTACCTACCTTTGCAGGAGGCTTCCAGGCGTAAACATGCTCAATGCCAGGTACAGAGATAAATGAAGCATCTAAAAGCTTTCAGGCAAACTGAAGCCTTAATTCAAAGGCTTCAGTTATAAAACAGATATCACACCAACTTCAGCAATCTACATCTTATTTTTGAATGACCCATATCAAATGGGCAGATGAGTGGGATGAAAAGTGAGCTAGAAAGACATTTCTAACTTAAAAATAAATTCTGAGATGTGAATTTGTTGCCTCAAGCAACAATTCTGGAGTTTGTTTTGGCAGCAACATTTAGCAATATCCCAAAAGGTAAGTGCCTGCCCCATCAAAGCAAAGGATCAGGATTTTGATTAGCCCCCTAAACCTTAAGAGGTTTTTACATCTAAGTTAATAGAGCAGTTTATGACTTTGGTTTTTTTTTTTTCTGGTAAGACAGCACCCACGTCCCAGAGGGCAGGCAGTTATACTGATGGTAGTACTGAGAACGTTACTTCTCAGATTAAAACAAGAAGTCATAAAAAAAGTAAGCATGATGAAGTACAGGACTATTATTTTATTCAGCTTCATGATGAACAAACCATGACTAGGAATTTCCTTTCATAATTTAAATACCAATTACAACACTTTCTCCAGAGGCTTATTTTAGAGTTGACCATAGGATGATTCCAAGAAGCAATACTCCAACAGCAAGTACAATGATGAGGATGCACATCTTCTTTCGGGATCTTTGCTGCCAATAGAGCAAAAAAACCCAATAAATCCAAGTTGATTGAAAATTACACCACCACATCAGAAGACTATTCAAATGCTTTTGAGGTCCTACTGCTTGTGCAACTTAACTAAATTGTGTCCTTACTAACGAGTAATATAATGTTGCTCAAGAAAAAAAGAGCCAAGTTATCCACAACTTGTTTTTATAGCTGTATCATTCAGAAGAATGATTTCAGTGGTATTTTCTGGCATACATCATAAACTAATGAAAGAGAATGTAAATAACATAATAAGTGGATATAACTAGAACACTGATGGAAAGAAAACATGAGAGAGCAGGTGACCACATAGAGGAAAACAGACAATCTGCACAGTGGAGGAGGCAGAAATGGTCTGTTAAAAAAAAAAGACTATTAATGTATATGCAGAAGGGGACAACAGACTGCAATTTTAGACTTGTGGAAGACTGGCTTTGGATCTACTGACAGGGTTATTTTAAAGTTGTTTTTGTCAAGTTTAAGTGCAACATACTCTTAAAAAAAACCCCAACACACATACACACACACACCAAAAAAAAAAAAAAAAAAAGGAGAGAGAAACCTGACTAGTGACTTAGAATTTTCACATCTTCCATACAGGTCTGTAAGCTGCGATACCAGAGCATTCAAGACTTGCAGCAGTCTGTCATCATTTATCTAAAGGTTATGGAATCTAAAGGTTTCCTCCACAGCAGGAAAGGAAATTACAAGTGGGTTTCACAAGCTTGTGCTGATAGCCAAGTGGTAACAACACTCAGATCTCGGGATTCCAGGCCGCAAATGCAGAAGCAAAACCAGGCTTTGCTCTACGTGGCTGAGGTTCTTCTGCCTGGGTGTTTTTTCCTGAACTTTGTTAGTATCGTGATAGGAGCCAACCACCATACTTAATGTGCCAGTTACTGCCACTTAGAATACAGTTCAAGGATGCATTCACTTCTTTCCCTCTCTCACTTCTGAAATCAGCAGGCAATCCTTCAGACATTTTGCCACTGATTTACTGTGCTGGCTTTACTAACACATTAGAGGATTGAAAAAAAAAGAAGAAAGTCCCAGGATTAACTCTGACTTAAGAGGGAAGATTTATCAGTAATAAGATTATTTCTAAAGAGTGTCAAAAATGTTCAACAGAAATGGCATTTAAGGGTCTTTAAAAGGCTTTTAAAAAAAAATTGAAGATTTTGAAATAGGTTTTTAGCATCAGGGTAGCAATTAACAGAAGCTGGATATATATAGCTTTGAGAAGATTTTAGACAGCAAAAATCGGTGCTAACTGGCAGCATCTGCAGAAGACTTCCCTGCCTATCTTCCTTAGTCCTCTAGCTTTCTTTAGAGGCTTGCTCTCCATATACAGTAACTTTTTACTTCTTGAGCAGCAAAAGGAGAGCTTGGTTTGTTTGGGGGTTCTGTTTGTTTAGGTGGTTTTGATTTGTTTTTTAAACAAAGCTTCAGGTGTTCTGAAACAGCCTGGTTAATTTTACAGGAAACCCACAGCTTTCAGAGGTCACTGACTTTTGTTTTATAGTGACCCAGAAGTACCATGGTAGTCTAACATAATATCATGGTAGTCTAACATAAACCTTCAGGAAATCTCCAAGCCTTGAGGAAAGCTAAACTGCAGAAGTGGAAGTCAAGACTACTGAGAAAGGACACACAACTGGCAGTCAGCACTGACATTACCTGGTAGTCTGCTGCTCTTGACAGCTGCTGGTTTGCTTGCTGCACATGTACATCTGCATTCTCCACATTGGCTTCTATGCTGTCTTTATTTTAAATGGGAAGAGTTAAAAATTTTGGTCAGTCATAACCTAGCCAAAGGTGTGAAACAGTTGCCTTCCAACTGCTTTGCCTTCTCTTCATCAGTACACAAAGTTTTGTACCTTGATTTATGGAAGTTGGTCCACGCTACACTTATGAGGTAGAAACTTTCAGTACTCTTACTTTTTTCATTTTAACACCCCCCCCCCTTTTACTTGTCCTCCAACTTCCTACTGACTACCCTGTGCTCAGATTAAAAAAGTCCTAAAGTGTATGAAATCAGAAGAAATGGACACACAGAACAGTCCAAGAGCCATGACTAATTTGGTATTTTATCATGACACAGATACTTTATTTTTTATTTTTCCCTTAAAAAATACAAACAGGTTATGGGCTAAAGTGATAGAAAAATATTTGAAAATGTATGCTGGAGATAGACAACAGCATGGCTTAACAACAGACTCAGAAAATACATTTTCCAATCACATTTCTTTAAAATAATAAACCTGCCTGCATGGGAGGCAAAGCAGGAACCATGCTGAATCTGCACACTTATAGTACTAGTTAATACAGTAAAACTGCCACATGAACTGCTATTTTAGGTACAAACAGTTCAAAAATCTGCTCTTAAGGACATTTTATACACATGAAAAACTACATAATTATTTAAACAACATTTTAAACATACCTTTTTAGCGTATTCCCAGTCACCTCAGTCAGTCTACTCATTATTAGGTGCACTTAATTTGCTTTAGCGTTGATATTCTCATTAGAGGAATTTTTCCAGCAAAAGGAAGTTCTACACTGCTGCTCTCCAGAGAAACATAAGAAAAATTTTTCAGAGAATGTTTCAATTGGACTTACCTATCACATCACCTTGCTCATGGATCATCATGCCTAGATCTTTAAAAATTTCATTGATGTCCATAATATCTGCCTGCATGGAAACAATCATTGCATTAATTGACATAACATGTTCTAATATCTCTGCACATTTAGATACAAATACAGCTCCTTCTCCATCCATGACTTTCTACACTAAAGGATAAAAAAATAAGTTTACTTGGAAGTCTTTTTGTACAACAAGATCAAGTTTACCATAATCAAACTACCTGAGGATAAGTATGCGCACAAAGTACACTTCACATCTAAAATGGGACCTCTTATTGCTAAGGGCTTGGCTACACATATACTTGTATTAGTTTAACTGAAGGGAAAGGCTCATTATAACTTTGCTTAAAAGCTATCCACTTAAACTAATAAAGGCATGTGCAGAAAGTATTTTGTGGTGAGTTTCAGTGCACCTATTGAACTAAACTCACAAAGATTTCATAAGCACCACAATTCACAGAAATTATATGGCCAGGCTCTTGCACCTTTATTACACTATCATATTACCATCTGGTTATAATGAAGTGACAGATGCCAAGTTACCATCCATATGATCTCTTCTTAACTAATGACTGATAGACATTTAGTTCAATTTATTGTAAATTAATGTATCGGTAGCAAGGAAGAGATTACTGAAAAATTTATAGATAGAATGGATTTTGCTACATGCATGAGCAAGACTTCCTGACAAACTCTAGTTCCAGCATCTTCCTTACTGATGGCAGAGATGGGTTTTTCAGAATGGCTGGAAAAATTCATTTTGCCTTCACAGAAGCCTCTTGCTGTCAATATTTCACTACATGACAGGTTTTTTTGTGTAGCTTACGTCTCATTTTTAAATGTTTTTAACTTTTTGACAAGCCCTAAATTACAGAAGTCTGAATGAAAAAGTATCTCTATATTTCCAGGAATGTTCAGAAAATCTGTTTACAAAATTAAGACATTGAACAATACATTGGGAATGCCTGAGACGAAAGGTGTAATTTTGCTGCATTTATATTCACTGTTTAAAAAGGTTATGTGATAGCACCACTGTGCTGAAAAAAAAAATATGTGGGTTTTTTTGGATTGTGGTTTTTTTTTTGCAAACACATATGAGCACTCCCTTATGCCATAACTGAACCACTGAAGTTAAACAGTATTGAAACATAGCTTTCATACAGAAGAGCTCTAACGCACATTTCACATCTAAAGGCAATTATTTGTAGTTTTGAAGGAAAAAAACACATCCACAAACAAATACTAACTCCACAAAATTTATGTCTGTAACTAATGTTCATGCCACTTTAAAATGTTTTTTGCTTTGAAAACATCAAAAGCACATTCTGCTGTGAAAGGACTTGTACTTACCTCAAGCTGCCTAATGGAAGATTCCCTCTCCTGAATAAGACGGAGATCATCTTCTGTAATTTCTTCATCTTGCACTTGTGCCTGTGGTTGACTACCATACACAAAAATCCCCACCCAGAACAGAACAGGCATGGTGAAAAACCACTCGGAAGAATAAAACAACAGGGAAGTACATAGCACATACTTTACATTATCAGTTAACAAAATGTACATTTTTGCCCTTGTCTGTCTAGCTAACAAGGGAGAAAAAAGGGTCAAGGTCACCCCTTTGGTATAGGAAGCTGCCGCTGTAGCAATGATATACATAGCATTCAGCTAGCTATCAGCTACCTATCTGGAAATTCCAAGTATAAATACAAAGGCAAAGTTTACATCCATTTGAGGCAAAAGGAAACTAACCAACAAAAAACAATCAGAGATTGAGAAGCACTTCTCAGAGACTGTGAAAGCAATGAGAGTTCCCAGTTAACACTGAACCCTTATCACAGCAGTTTTGCTCTGTTTGCAGGGTGGACTCTGCTTACCTAAGCTTGGGTCTCAGAAAGCCCAAATACAAACTTAGGGCAGCTTAAGGAGATGACTAAAGCAGAAACATGGGGAAAAAAGGGGAGATGTGAACGATTCCTTTTCTTCCCACCTATCCCACAAGTCTCTTCTCTACACTTGCCCTATGGAAGAAAGCTCAACCTACCCCAACTCTCTTTAGAAAAAGGCAATTGATCAGAAGAAACAATTAAAAAAATAAATTGGCAGCTGGCTTCTCTGCAAGCCATTTATTATTCTGAGATAGGTTAAGACTTATTAACAAATTCAGCCTACCTGTCCCAAGAGACAAGTGTTCGTTCCTTGTAGGTATCTTCAGGAGCACCACCCTACATGATCAGTGTTTAGAAGTATAAATAAAACATTATGGCCCTGAAAAAAGCACTGTCAGCATTTCTACAATGAGTCAATATTACAAGGTTTATAGTAAGTCAGCTTCTTACTGAAACATGATTTAACATGTTCTCATCTTGATTTTGCTATATAGCATATACAGCACTAGCACAAAGCTGAAATACACGCAAAACCATTCAGCTCAGTAACTGCCTGCTAAAATTTACAAGTACAGCAATGTGTATTTGGCACGGAGTGAAAAGGCAAAACAGATATGCTAACAAGGCAAAGATCAACATCTCAAGCTCCTCAGCATTTCTCCACTATTACTGCATAGAAATCTGGCAAGTGATCCTTCCCTGCAGGAAAAACCTATTGATATTAAAAGGTCTAGCAAAAGCATTTTAAAATCTAATAAAACCTGCTTTTTCAAGATTACAGTAGGAACCTGGGGGCAGTTCATGCCTTTGTGTAACAAAGGCAAGGAAAAAATAATAATTATTGGGGAAGCTGGGAGTGTTATTACAACTTATTTCAGCCTTTACTGTAAAATCACATATAGCACACATTTTACTGTATTTGGAGTCAGATATGAGCTTTTGTAAGTAGCATTGTGGATACCAGTTTGACGTAGAACACCAACACCACTGTAAATAGAGTACAATGGCACATTTTTCGATACTTACAGATACCCTTGAGCTGGCTCTTACTCTGGCTACAAAGTCTTTTTCTTTCTCAGCAGCTTGCCTTTGGAGTCTTTGGAAATTTGTTAGTGCTGTGGTGAACTCCCCAACAAGACGGTCTTTCTGTATTTTTCTTTGACGCTATAGGAGAAAAGGTTTTAACAAGTCAAATGAGCTCAGGCTTTTCAAGACTCTGCCATTTAAAGGCTGCTCAATGCTAAGCCATACAGTCTTGTTCGTTTTTTGGTTTTCTAAATAGGTGTAAGGGAAAGCTGTCTACAAAACCATTTGTACCTGCATGGACAAACCCTTGCTTTGGGATCACAATTCGAGGCAATAAACCAACATCCATATTTTAACAGCTGGAAATGACAAACAGGCAGGAACAAGAAACCTTCTACCTTCTTTATTATCTGCTGATTATAAAACCTACTGTTCTAGTGTGAAATGTTTTGAATCTGTGGATGCTAAAATATGCTAAGGTGACTGAATGGGGGGAAGGGTGCAGAAAAGAAAGAACAAGGCACTTCACACATATCTTACATAAATACTGGAAATACATATTGAGCTGCATCCAGATGTGGGCTCATATGCCCCCGAAGTGCTTAAGAACTTGTACAAAAAAACCCTGTTCTAACTTTTCAGGCTTTTCTATTATTATTATTATTTTCTAAGAATGTAGGGAAGGAAAGAGAAAAACTGGGCACTCAGGAAAGCCTCCACCATATTTCCCTAAAGACAAACATTACATCAACCCTTCCTTCCACATTTCTGAGAGGCTATAATCTGCCATTCAGCAATCTGTTATTTATGCATTTCATCAGGAGGTAGCTTTGATGAAGATGCTCATGATAAAAGAAGTAAAATTAAGCAGTAAACATCTCACCACCAGTTTTCCAGCTCCAAGACAAAGGAACCATAAAACAAAAAAAAAAAAAATTAAAAATTAACTAACCCAAACATGCTTTGCCTGAGCTAGAGGTTACACACCAAGACCAAGTTTTAACACCTCTGTTTGAAGGTTATAGTTTGACA
Organism: Loriculus beryllinus; assembly: GCA_039877255.1. Lineage (NCBI taxonomy): Eukaryota > Metazoa > Chordata > Aves > Psittaciformes > Psittacidae > Loriculus > Loriculus beryllinus. The sequence continues at coordinate 93,474 of JBCJKH010052243.1, forward strand.
GAATGGGCACACACGGATCATGTCCTGCCATTTGAATTCAGCATTTCAAGACAATTCATTTTCCTAAAGGCTCCTTGCTAACCAGCCACTGACCAGGCAAGTTGTCTGAATGACAATAACCTGAACACGTTTTCAGGGATGCTATTGCTCTTCCCTTATTTAAGAGACAAATTTTGCAAGGATATGAAACCGTACAGTGGCAGACAGGAGTATGCTAACGACAACAGCCATGTTAACTCCTGACAGGATTTTACACAGACCTGGGAAAGAAGCCATTTAAAGACTTTACAAGTTGTTTCAGCAACAATTCCTGCCCACCCCTCCTAAAAAAAGGAAAAGCACAAGACATAGCACATATGCTGACCAGAGTGACACATGTACGGTGCATAATCATGTTATTTGGACAGTGGGTGAACAGGACTGGCTGCCTGCCCTGATTCCTTGACCCTGGAAGCAGTCAGAGTGCTTGCAGAGCCAGCATCACTGCAACAGATTACAAAGTTCCCGATTACCTGAAATCACAGGCACAGGCCTTGATTCCTACCATTTCAGGCAAACTACTTCATTCCTGATACATGAAACCAACTTTGGGACAAGTACAGGCTGCAACAGTGTCCCAGTTGTGCAAATATGTTGACTAACTAAGCAGTGCTTTGAAACCCTGGTGAGAAGCACAGAAATTGGCATGCAAAACTGAAGTCACACAAATACTCTACATGAGCCAACATGACAGTCAAACAAGGCATGCTCTTTGGTTTTATACCTGTTCACTTGTTGCAGGCAAAGATCCAAATTCTTTAATGTGTTTGTCAGTTTCTTTGGCAAGCTGGTTGGTGTATTGCTGCTTCTGTTGCCTAAAATCAAATGCAAAGTTTCATTAGAGACCATTGGGTTACTTGTTTGAATTCCACTGATTCTCAGAAACAAAGCAGTAATAAACACTTCTCTTAAAGTGCAGGAAGCCATCTTTACTCTGTTCCTCACTGTAAAGGTGTGACATCAGGAATTCCAGTTGGGACAGATGCTGAAGAAGGTGTGTTCCTCAGCGTGGCAGCATCATTACTCACTTTTCAAAACATGCTTTCATGGTCCTTTTGAGGCTATAAGTAGTTGGAAACACCTGGTCTTGTGAAAGGTGTCCCTGCCCATAACAGGGTGGTTGAAACTAGATGATCTTAATGGTGCTTTTCAACCCAAACCATTCTATTCTATGATTCTATGATTTTTGGCTACCACTATTAGAAAATTCCTATTGCCCTGCATGGTCCTGTGGTTCAGCCTCTGCAGATTCTTACTTTGTGACTGGATTTAAAGATCATCATTACAGCTATTTTGAATTGAACGTAAGGAATGCAGCTGGTGTTAGCCAGTGAAGTAGTGTTCAGCTGTGCAGTAGTTGCATTCTGTGATACTGTTTGTGTGGAGTGGAATTAATTGCCATCAGAACCACAACAGAAGGCTTTCACCCTTTGATCATTGTATAGAATCTCACCTACTAGCTATGTTAGGAGCAGCCTGTGTTTTTTGTGTGTTTTTGTTCAAAGATTCAGAACCTCTTATGGGTTAGGTAATTTGTAGAGTCACTTCTTTTAAAACAGAAGAAAATCAACTTCTCTTTGAGTGGCTGGCCAAAACCGCTGAGTACTGAGCAGGATGGTATAGTGATATGGTGATTTTTATTTCATTTATTCTTACAGACCAGTGGGCTATGACACTAGCAGTGGTCTGGACTTTTTGTAATTAAAGGTTATTTTGTAACTATTTGAGCAGCCACAAAGTTGGCTTTTGTCTGGATGGTTTTGCTGGTTGTTTTTTTTTTTTTTTGTTTGTTTGATTTGTTTTTTGCTTCTGAAAGTTCCCAATGGCTAGAGAATCATTTTAGGTCTGATCCTCTCCAGGAAAAAAATGTGAAAGACAATGTAAACTTAGGGTTACATGTTTACAGTAATATCCACTTGACTTTTTTTCTACTGCTTTCTGCAAAGGCTATGTATGTGTTGGTCTTCACTGGAAAAAGTCTATTGGAGAATTGGACCGCTTATATTGGAAGTGTGGTTGTGAAGTGTTTTCCAAAGGTGGCATTTCGTCAGTGCAGCTAATGGTTTTGTATTTTCCCGGCACACAACAAAGCTATAGCTGCTGTTCTGAGCTGCTCAAATGTACACAAAGTTTTTGGTAACCATAGGAAGCGTCGTGAAGAATCTCATTTGTACGTCTCCAAATCAGTCATGCTGATTACTAAGTAGTTATCTCAAATGTGTA
>JBCJKH010052246.1:2575-18538 GCA_039877255.1 Loriculus beryllinus
AAGGGAAAAGGAAAGGGAAAAGGAAAGGGAAAAGGAAAGGGAAAAGGAAAGGGAAAAGGAAAGGGAAAAGGAAAGGGAAAAGGAAAGGGGAAAGGAAAGAAGGAAGAAAGCTTTTTCTTTTTCCTATTGAAACTCTTGGAATTAATGTCTACAGAAGACAAAAGCAAGAAACCGCATTAAAACATTTACCACATTTATCTTAAAGCATCACTGGAGCAAAAGGCAGACTGAACTGAGGGTTTGATGATAGCTCCTGAAATCTAGCCTGTTCCATTAACACACTAAAGGCAACATGCAAGTGTGTGTATATACATATAATTTTTAACATATATATGTACTTTTCTCACAGAACTTTGGAGTAAGAGGGAAGTGGGTCCAGGAATTGCATAAGAAGAGGGCTTCCCAGGAGGTTTCCATCACTTCTTCCCTATGCTCAAGCCGGAAAGCTGATGCTGTGAGAATTGTCCTTCCCTGGGTATTTTGGCCTATCCTCTTCCAGTGCTGGACAACCCAGGGGCAAACTGATGGGAACCATCAGATCACCTGTGTTTTTTTTAACTAAAATATAATAATTATGTAAAAATTGGTCAGGATTTGGACAGACCCAGATTTCCCTTGGTTTCTAAGTTGGGCTCAAGACACTTTTCCTTCCTGGCTGGTGTATCAAAGAAGGAACCATAAATCTTACCTAATTTTAAGGAAGTGGGGCTCTGTAAAGCACACAGAAATGCAACACGCAGCCCTGTCACTCTGCTCCTGTCCCCATCAGCCTGTCCAGAGGGAGCCCCAGGAGGCCAACAATTCACCCCATGCCAAAGAGAAATGAATTCGTGACTTCGGAACTCGAGGCAGGGTAGGAAACAGGATGGATTCAATTTTCTGCAGCCCTACAATAACGAACCCCTTCCTCTTCACAGCCACAGAAACCTGCACAAAAGGCTTTGCCCATCTGCTCCTTCCCTGCAGTATCCGTAAGTCCTTTTTTCTGGCTACAGACTGGATGGGAGGTCCTTGGGAATCTCATTGTATGAAGCAGTATGGGAAACAGTGCCAAAAAAATTCTGGTTTCTACAGAGACAGAAAATAAGGATGAGGTACCAGCTGGAAGTGAAGCCGGTTGGATGTCCCTCATTTCCAAACACCCAGCACCACTACATAAATCCAACCCCATGCTACGGGCAAAGTTCCCCCAGATTTCTTGTCTTTACCACTGGTTTTGCTCTGTTATCACCAAATCCCAACTCCTTTCTTTACAACAGCTTGTTTGAACCTCTGTGTTCTCAAACAGACACCAAATTCAGCCCTAAAGCCCCATCACTACCCAACGTTCACTTAGGGATTGTCTCTGTATAGGTCCTTCTAATGAAGACAATACAAATCTATGGGGAATGACTCAAGAAAGGATCTCAGGAGCTGGACTGAGGCTTTTTCCAGCTTCAAAATGTGGAAACAGCAGTGCCCACACCCAGCTCAGCACACAGACCAGCCCTGTGTGCCCCATAGCCGTGACCCACACACATTTCAGGCAGCGATTAGTGCTCTGTGTGTCCCCCCCCATCCCTTCCCGCACCCAAGGAGGTCCCTGGTCAGTGCTTAGAGTGAATTTCAGACCTTCACATCCCCTCTCCAGATGTGCCGGGTTAAGCGGCCGGGAGTGGAATCTGCCTGCGGAGGAAGGGATTTGAGCCATGATTTAGCAGTTTACCTCCAACGTTTGTCCTGCATTTTTTACGCAGCCGTTCGAAGTCAAGCTGAGAAGTTTCTCAAGCCCTGCTCCAAGGCGCTGGGGCCGCAGCAGCGGTGCCAGCCCTCGCCCTGTGCCTCCCCATAGATTCTAGGAACTTCACCCGAGCAAGGCAGGAATTTCTGTGCAACCTCCCTACCTCGCCCTGTGCTTTTTGGCTAGGGCTGCGTAACACCGTTTGGCCTGTCCTGGCAGCCAAGTGCCAAGGTATATATGTACGTACCCATCCAAATGAATGGAGCTGCTGAACTGAGTGCTGCAGCAAAACCCTGCAGGACAATAAAACCCATTGATGGTGGAGCGGAGTCCAAGTCTCCGTTGCTCCAAGCCAGAGCTCCCACAGCAGAGCCCTCGTGGTCTGAGCCACCTCTGCTTTGGGATGGTCACCAGGCTGGATTCCTCCCGGGAGAAAAGCCACTTCTCTCTGGAAACACGATGGGCAGATCCCTGTTGCCAGCTCAATATGGGTTTAAGTCTTTTAGGGCACCTACCACCTAGCTGGGAGCCCTCCCAAAAGCTGTCCAATCCCATGCTTGATGAAGAGGGCATCCACACACAGATAACGTTCTAATGGTCACTAAATCCACATAAATTGAGACCAGGTACGGTTGAGCATGCATTGATCTAAGCCAGATCCATGCCCTGAAAGCCTGTGTGACCCAAAGCAGCAGTGGCTGCATATCCCTTTGCCTTCCAATGCTTTCCCTTTGCCACGCAAAGCAAAGAGCAAACACAGCTCCCAGCTGCCACACTGAGTTTGGGAGGGAGAAATCTCACAGCGACTCATAAATGGAACAAATCCTATCCGGACACCCATTGACAAGGCAGGAATACTAAAAAACCCCTAAGATGTCAATTTTACAGTTGCAATCTGGCTTTTTTCTGCCCATAACCACACTTCAAACACTACTTTATGATGCAAACAGCCAGCAACCTCCTGCTAGAAGCTTGTGGAACAAACTACCCACTTTGCAGAGATAGCAACACCCCAGGTAGACACGGGCAAGCCAACTCACTTGAAGGCTGAGCCAGGACAAGATTGGCTCTGGGCTGCAAACCACAGCTCTGAGCCATTGATGCTGCCCATCTGCATGTGAAAAAGCAAACATATACATAAAAGTCCTGGTGAATGGCAGAAAACGATGCTGGGGAATGTTCCCACTGGCTTGGCTTCTCCTTAGCCCTGGCAGCAGGGCTGTGCCACAGCCAGCGCTTGGCTAGAGCCAGCCTCAAACCACTCACCCACCTCCATGGTGGCTGTAAACCCTCTCCCACCCACTGTGGGTGTTGGAACAAGGGAGAGGCTGTGAGCCTGGAGCTTTGAAAACCTGTCAGCAAAATGCCAATTGGTTGGTCAGAGCTCCTTTTTCTTACAAAAAAAAGTTGGGTTGGGATGACACAAACCCTCCTGTATTGCAAAACCTCATCCACCCAGGGGCAGCTTTGGAAACGGTGGAGTTTGCTTTCTGCAGAGGCCAGATCCATGAGCTGCCTGAGTCTGGGGTGAGGATGGAGGTGGCAGAACTCACACGGCTGCCCCTGGGATGGACCTGCTGCATGACACCAAGAGCTCGCTTCAGCTCTCTCCCATGTAGCTTGCTCCTGCCACTGAAGGCAGGGGAGATCCATACTTTGTAGCTGCACTGTCACCACCCAACTGGCTCCTGGGGTAGTTGGCAGTGACACCCCAGAGCACATGGGGACTCCGAAGTGCAGCAAATGGATCAGGCAGATGCTCTCCAAGACACATCACTCTCCAGTGTCCCTGGATCCATCATTCCGATAGCTTCAAAGTTACCTAAATAAAGTGACCCTTCGGCCAGATGTTTGGGAATTGATGGAGCTCTGTGACAGAAGATTGTCAGGGAGAGGAAAGGAAGCCTGTGGATGTGGTGACTGAGAAAGGATTCCTGGACATAAGAGAATTTACCCAGAGAAAGCTTTTGTGAATGCTCCAGTCATTGCAAAACCTTTCACTCACCCACCCTGCTAACAGAGTTAGAGTTTTTCCTCCTTTCACCTCTCCTCTGAAACAAGATTTATCAATGGGAACAATTTATTTCTAGCCCTCTTGATATGCAATAGCAGCACAGCAGCACCAGAACACGGTCCCATGCTGTACCCAGCACTTGTCTCATCCCAAATGCCCAGCCATAACCTCTTAGACTTTGCTGTTTACCATATTCCCACAGCTTGTGCTGATGCCACTGCGAGCGCTGGGGCTCTCCAGCCAGCAGAGCATGTAAAAATGACCATAAAGCCCAACGAGGGCACACTGAGATCCACCAGCTCCTATGGTTTTCTCCAGCATAGCAAGCCCCACGCTGCAAGCAAACCCTACCGATCAGCCTGCAGATCTCATTAATGCACTTCACCCTCCTGAAGATCATCCCTTAAAACAACAAAGAGACAGGCAGGTGGCACACCCTTAAATAGGGAGGGTTTCATATGGGTTAAGCAATGGCCTGGAGCCAGACCGCAGCTCTGAAAGCTCAGGGCAGGAGAAAGGGACTTAGGATCTGAACTCCCAATTTCACAACCACCCCCATGCAAGCATCGGGACCAGCCCAAACCCTCACACTGAGGAGGTTGAAGCCAGATCTCGATCTGAATTTGGTGGCTTGGGCTAGTTTCAAGAATCACAAATTACCTCTACTTATTATTATTATTATATTATTAATACTAGTGTTATTTTGTGCCGGAGCTTTGAGGTTCATTATGATAGGCAACACAAGCGGTTAGACCAGGGGTGAAACACACCACTGGCAGGAGCATTGGGATTTGCATTGTCTCCAGCAGCTCTCAGCCAGACTCTGCCTCAACTCCATGATGGGAAAACACCAGAGGCAGGTCTCGGCACTGCTTGAGCTCCAAGCCAGCCCCCAGCCTGAGAAGTTCTCCTTGATTTCCCATAGGATTCAACCTCCTGGACCTTCACTATGAGCACCACCAGCCAGGCTCATCCCCTGCAGTGACCACAAGCATAGGGCTGGCTCATAGAATCAGAGAATCACAGAATGGTTTGGGTTGGAGGGACCTTAAAGACCATCCAGCTCCAAACCCCTACCATGGGCAGGTACGCATTCCACTAGAAGGTTAAAAAGTAAAAGAAGGACCAAACTTTTAGTAAAGAAGAAAATAAAACCACCAATTTTTAGTAACAGAAGGACCAAAACTGTAAAATAAAGATGTTGCTTCAACCAAAAGGAGGGAGGGTGGGAGCTTGAGGAGGACCCACCGGAGCATCCTTTTTCCATCCTGACTTCCAATAGACGTCCAAGAGCTCAGCCTGAGCTGCTGAGCATCTTCACACTGCACCAGAAAAGCCCTTCATGCTCCCTATAAAAGCACCCTCACAAGCAGCATTTGTGCCAATGCCAACTGCTCCTGCACCTCCTAGAACCTGGCCCAGCACCCTTGGTGGGCATTTGTCCCTTTAAATCCTTGTCTTCAGCCAATGGTAGCAGCTCTTGCTGCAAATGCTCAATGTCCTCAGATTCAAGGAGTGGGTAATTACTATTGAAAGGTGTGATTGCAGCCAAGCTGCTGGCTAATCAGCTGCTGATTTTGCCCTAATGTCTTAGATCACTCAGAAACATAATCTGGAGGTGGTGGGAGGGATGGGGAGCACTAACTGGAATTACTGTGGAAATGCAGTATCCCCTTCCACATCTAAACATTGCACAATTATGGCAGCGACTCGGTTACCTCCTTATTCATCAGGCCAAGTTCCAAGCTAAGGAACATGGATGTGTTTCCTTCTCCAGCCCCTTTCTGCACCATGTCAAACGTGGCTAACCCAGGCACAAGTAAAGAGGGGAAGGATGCACAATGGTTTGAAGATTTCTTTGTCATGGACTACTGACACTTTCGATGGTGTAAGGCCATTCAAGCAATGGATAACTGTGACTACTTTATGTCTAGCTATTCCACAAAACAGTCTCTTTAAAACACTGTACAAACTAAACCCTATGCTTCATGCACAGGGTACTTCATAAGTGCACCATCTTGTAGAGAGGCTGTATTAATAGCTTGGGTCTGGTTTGATCCATTGGAGACCATAAGGAACCATCTGGTTGATTTGACCTCAGGGAACTACTAGTGGCTTATTGAAACTCTGAGCTCCAAGATCACCATAGCCAGGACCTCAGCAGAGCAGGTGGCTCTCAAAAATGACCACTACATAGCTAAAACCACTGCATCCCTAACAACATCTCCCCACTAAATTAGCCACCTCATGGCACAGCAAGGGTAGGGTCACTTAGCAAAGCGCTGTAAATCCCCATGGCCAAGCTCTTTGTTTGCATGCCAGAAAAACACAGTGGAAAGCTGATACTGTGCTGAGAACTTCATCCTCTCCTTGCTGCAGAGCTGAGAGCCCATCACCAGCCATGGGGTGCTGGGACAGAAAACACTCCCTGAGCCATAGCCATAGGGTGTTGTCCCACCGTGTGCAAAGGAGATTAGAAACCAGGATCTTACACTACAAACAATGGTGCTTTCCTTCTGGATTTCAGCAGATCTGTTTCTTTCCCTCCCCTTTTTAATTCATTGATAAAATCCCTCTGCAAAAGAATACTCCTTTTTTTCAACCCATGAGGATTTCCACACATTCTTCCTCCTGCTGTCAAGGGGAGGGTGGCCCTGGGATGCCAGCACAGGGGGAAAGGACACCAACCTGCCTTCTCTTCACATGGGAATCATCTTCAGTGAGCTGGCACAACAGCTGTTTGTTTTGGATGCAAAGCCTGGAGCGTTGGGGTAGATGTAATCAAACTGACCTCTCCTGTTTTCTGAGTCAATGCTCTTGGATCAGGCAAGGCAGGCACAAGATGTTGAGAATTAATCAGCATCTGGAGCTGCTTGACTGGGGAAACGGCACGTGGTGAGAGCAAAGAGCCTCATCTCAGCTGAAGCAAGGATCCCTAATGCTCTGCTAGAGGCTTCCTGAGGCCATCGTGAGCTGCTGCAGAAGAAAGCTCCTATAAAACACAGGGCAGTCACAGCCCCACTACGGAGTCAGCTGAAAGCACTCAGCATCCTTCAAGGCGAAGCTCCAAGTGGTGATTGCAGGGAGGAAAGCACCAATCCCCCTGGGAGAGCTTTGATTGGGGGTCACAGCACAAGCCCAATCCATCACATTCCCTGAAAACTGTCCACTATGCCTGATATTTGCCTTAAGACCCTTACCCAGGCAGCGATGTCTCCTCTCATACATGGACACACTCCAGAGTCACCCTGATGTACTCCTGGCTCTTCCTTTGACAAATGCTACCAGACCAGTAAAACTGGATTTGATTTTCTTCAGGGGATTTCTTTTTTTTTTTTTTTCCCTCCCTATCCCAAAATACATCCGTCCTACCCCAGTAATCCAGAAAAAAATGTGGGTGTTATCTGTGCAGTTTCGGGTCATTTTGGGGACCTCAGATTTGTCACTCGCTCAGGGACAGCCTGTTTCTCAGCCTGCCTCAAAGATACAGACCTCTTGGTCTGGACACCAAACCTGGACCATCAACCCCCAAAAGAGAAAGGATCTGATTCTTCGAGTCAACTTGGGACAAATGATAAGGTGACAGACCAGCAAAAAACTACATAAAAAGCCCATAAGGAGTTGTATGGACAGCAGAAGACAGAAGCCTGCCTTCCTACAGACAGTCCTCAGCATCTGTGTACTCTGAGGTCTAGTACAGGCTGGAGCTCACACTGATGTTCTGTTTTCTCAGCAGTGGTTTACTACATCTTCACAAATTCCCATAAAGCCGTGGTCTCTTCCACATCCTCTTTGTCACATTCGGCTGAAACTGGAGCAGGAGTTCAAAAGGAGAACTCAGGGCACTGATGAGGGAGGAGGAGACACACACCTACATACGGGCATTCTGCTTGGTTTGAGTTCAGGCACACAAAAGGGATGCTGAGAAGCTTCACTGATATGAGATTAAAAACAAAAGCCCTCAACTGTTTTGTACAGAGCAAACATTTGCCACTCCAGGCCCTGGGGCCTGTGGTATGGAGATGGTTCCATCCCAGGACTGGCAGAGCCGAGCTGATCCAAACCCCTCCTTTGTTTCTCCTCTCTTTGAGTTTTCTTTACCCTTTTTTTTTCTTCCTCTTTCTTTTTCTCTTGGGTTTTTTTCTCTCCCTCTAAGGTAACAATACCTCCTTTCAGGCACTGCCAAAGCCCTACTCAAGCCCACTCAGATAAGAGCTGGCAGGAAAGGTAACTGCCATCAATATTTGGGTGAATGTTAACTACCTGAGGACAGACTGGGTGGGGGATCACAACAGGCGGTTGGGAGCACCTGGGCTATGTTTGAAAACACCACATTAAAAGTCATCTCCCTCCCCGGATCCCCCTGAATTCCTGAGTCTCTCCAGCATTAGTGGCTGTGTAAGACAGTGCTTAACCGAGGCAGGACTAAGTCAAGAGTCGTGCTCCACATGAAGGTACGTTTTCATGATGCTTCTCTTGCGGCTGTTTCATTTACTCCCCTTAAACACTATTGACTTCAGCCAGAGTTTACTTCGGATGAGTGTGAGTAGAAATCGCAGCCCTGAATTCTCCGGTGAAGAGTTTGGAGTTAGATGTTAAAGAAGAGGGAATTGGGGATGTCTTTTTTCCCCTCGGGTTTTCCATAGAGCTGTTTGGCAGCGGTGCTTTGTCTGCCTCCTCTGACGGCAGCACCTGTTTTCATCCTCTGCTTCAAAGGCAGAAATAGCTTTGTATGTTATGAGTAGGAACCCAGGATTATGATAAAGAGCAGTTTCAGACTGACAGCAAATTCAACTGTGAGCCAAGGTGTATATATATATATATATACAACATGCAGAGACATATTTATAATAGGCTTTTTCCTAAACCCAGAAAATATAATGCTATTCTGTCGGGGCATCTGCACCTTGCAGTGTTGTTATTAGGACATAGCAAACATTTTGCGCTAGAAAAGAGGGAACTGGTTGGGGTGTTATTCTCCAAATACATTTTTCCCACCAAGCAGCAGATGATTTTCTTTCTCATGTTCATACCAAAAAAAAAAAAAAAAAGAGATCATTTTTGCCAAGCTAAATGGCCAGAGAATATTCCGAATCTGTCTCAGCTAGGAGAGGCAGGTAGACAGAAAGACATAGAAACCCCAGCACTCCCTGCCCTCCCAATGCCTGTTTTTCTATCATACTCTGCTTTGCTGTATGAACTTTAACACAGGGATTTGCTACTTTCCTTTTCACTGTAAGCAAACTGCTCCTGTGACAGCCCTTCCTTCTCCATTGGTACAGCAAGTCAGCAAACGAAAACAGAAGGAAAATGAAATAAATGATACGGCCCTGCAAAGCCTGGTTGCTGAATTAAAAAAAGTGGAATTCTGTTTATGGACTAAATAGGGATTTAAAGAGCAATGGGCATTGGTCCATAAACAGTGTCCCACACTCAGCAGCATCCTTAGGAAACGCTCATTCCTGGTCACATCCTGCCCTGAATTCATGGACACAGCCACATCCAATGGGAAATAGACTAGGGCAAAAAAACACCCAAATTTAAGCAGAGCAGACTCAAACCACGGTTGTTTCAGCATCCCCCCATGGTGAGTGCCCATCAGGTGTGTGAAGGGACTCGCACAGAGCCAGACACAGAGAGGTGAGGGCAGAGGGTGGCCCCGAGCACAGCCCTCACCTTCCCCACCTAAATGCAACACAAAACACGAGCAACTTTGTGTCTAAATTCTTAAACGCATCTAAAGATTTATGTTCTCTGTAAAATAAAGTATTTATATAGCTCTTGAGCACACAGCTCTGAGCTTGGTATAAGAGAGGAACAGCAAGACACAGGCACATTCTCGGTATCAGAGTGCATGCATACGTGAGGCTGTCTTTCGATATATATATATATATATATATATATATAACTTAAACAAATCCCTGTTTATTACTCAGTAGAGAAAACTGCAGGGTTTTTCACATAAATAATCCCAGTGTCAATAAACTCCCCACCCTGAACAAACTAAAAGTGATCCCAAAGCAGATTTCTCTCTTTTTCAAATAAATCATCGTTCCACCCCGAACATGGACCTGGCAGCTAGAATTTCCAACTCACTCCGGAGCAGCGGTGGGATGGGAGCTGGAAACAACCTAAACAAACAGTTTTACAAGTTCCAGAAGCCAAAAGCTCCCCCAAACACACACGCACATCCCCCATCCTTCCCCTTTTCCCTCTTTTCATTTTAATTTCTTATTTTAATTTGAAGAGCAGGAGGGGTGGGCGCTGCCGTGGTTGCTGGCCCATAGGAAATCGGTGACCCAGGGACATCTGCAAGCCATTAGGACACAGACTTCAGGTAGCTCCCAGAAACACGTGCTGTCCACATTACACCCTCCAAGGATATTTCCACAACTTTACTTCTCCAAATAAACAGTCGGGCTCTCCCTGCATTAGCAAGGAGCTGCACAAACAGGTACAGAGAATGGCAGTTTTATTCCCCTTTCCAACTCTGATGGATTTCTTGTAAGCTGTTGCTGGGCTGTGTAATTTGAACTATCGCTTGGAAAACATAATAGGGCCTGTTTAAAATTAGGGCCATTTATTTATCTGTATGTGACTATGAAACATCAGGTACGATTTGCACGGTTTGCTTCCACGCTACGCCCAAAATTGCCGCTTATAGAAACTGCATGAAACAACTGGAAATAAGACTATAAAAAAAAACATATAAATATTACCTAGAACCCACCAGGGTTTATGATTGGAATAGCTTTTAATTTATAAACAGATTTCTAAAGCAACGCTACTTCTCTTTCATCTCACTACACTTTGCGGTGCCACACGCGTCCCTGCAAGAGCGTGGTGCTGCAGCCAACACTGGCAGCTATGCCCTCATCCATGTATATGGAAAACTGGAATAAAATAAGTAGAAGTTGATGCTGACCACTTGTTGCCAGCACTCACTTTAGGGCTTTTTAACTTTTTTTGCAGAGCTCAATACTGTTATAAATAAAAACTACATCTTTTGTCCTCATTACCGAAGCTTTACTTTTGGCTTTGATCGATTTACCCTGAGTGATTCGAACCAGATTGATTTATCTTAACATCTGATGGAGAACTGCCTCCAGCTCCGGCTGCCACCCGCTCCAAGGGGACAGCTAGGGGATGCTGCGGCTGCAAACAGGGAAAAGCCAAGAGCAGAGCAACAGACACCGCAGATCAGGCCAAAAGCATTCAAGCAAATTAAAGGTGCAGCTTGGAGGGGATTAAAATTAGAATTAATAAATTCTCCTTTTTTTCTCCTAGGAGAAAAACCCAGCACTTTGAGAAGGGCATTTCCATTCCGCTTTAACGGAGCCGGATAAACTTTCCATTTTACTCAAGTTTGCAGAGCTTCGAGCCAAACACTACGAGCAAATAAAGAAATAAATACAAATAACCCCCCAAAAAAACTTGTATGGCTTTGATCTCCAGAAAAAGAGCATTTGTGAAGTACAAGCTTGTGTGTGGTGGTTTCCAGCTGTGGGAGAAAGAGCAGAGAAGGACGGCGAGGTCCTTTTCCTATGGTGGAGCTTGCACCAGAGCCAGGGAGTCTTAAAGCTCCTTCGGTGCTGCGCAGAGCTCTGACTCCAAAACATGAGTGGGAATAAATCCCTCACTGGATTTTCCTGTGGGGAGCAGCTCAGCAAACTGGGGAGCTGCCCATCAGCACCATTATTTCCCGGTAAAGTTTAAAATCCCTGGTTTTCCCCTCTCCTTTTCTAATTTTTTCAGCATTTTCCATTTTTTTTTTTCCACTGGGAAAAAAGCCTTTCTCCAATCCAAAACACCCCAACGCCTTTACCACCATACACAACCCAAATCACCTACAGCAGGATTTGGCCCCCAGCACTTTCATGTTCCCAGGGCTACTTTGTAAGTGGTAAGTCACGATGCTGTTTCAAGTGATGCTATTTCACCAGCCACAGCGAATGCGCAGTGATTTAATAGCTAAAACAGACATGGTCAAATTAAGGCTGCCACCCAGCTCAACCCTGTAAATAACCAGCATCATTTTACTGCAGCACCGAGATCGTTCTCCTGAAATTCTGCAGCTCTTTCACTTTATTCTACACAGCGAGTCCACCACTTGAGTGGTTTTAGGCTTGAATTAAAGCGCCGTAAAAGCAAATCTCTTCCAGGCACTTGCTTCAGAGTCTTCAGGCTCCCTGTTTCCTTACACAGCAAAAATGGGGGGAAAATACCACACATCCTCCAGCTTTCTCACCCACTCCCAGGTCAGCACTTGCCAAGCTTAAATCAACACACCATGTTGTCTCCAGCTCAAGCTGTGGCCACTGGTGTACGATCACGACAGGCCAGAAAAATAGATTCTTTCTAATAAATACAGTGATGTAAGTACACGAAATCAAGGAATTCTTAGGTAAATTTATAGCACAAATGATAATCCTGTCCCCAGTACATCACCAATCAGCTACTGCTCTCTCTCTCTTTTATCTTAACTGTACAATGACCTTCTGATAAAGACATGTTGGAATGTGAAGGCTCTTGAAAAATAAATACATATAATACAGAAAGAGACAGGAGCACCGCTCTGTGCAAGGCAGAGCCTGCAAACTGCCTGGGAGGCCAGGGCAGACTTGTCTAACAGCCCCAGTCACCTCCAGAATGGCTCAAGTCCACCCCGGCACCACAGGCCACCTCGGAATCATGGAATCACAGACAGGTTTGGGCTGGAAATGATCTTAGAGCTCATCCAGTTCCAATCCCCTGCCACAGGCAGGGACACCTTCCACTAGACCAGGATGGGGATCAACACTAACCTCATGTCCCAGGGACTGTGGTCCCACAGCCATTGGGCAGGTCACCCTATAACCAAAGCACAAGCCCCTACATCAGTAACTTCTGAGATGGGAAAGAAACAGCAATTACAGTAGTACCTAAATGGGGAAGATGCAAGATCCCTGCCCTGGAGCCCCAAGCACAACTGAAAAAAAGCAATGGAAATGCATTAACTATAACACTAATATCATGCACTGCACGTGAACATGTTCAGTGTTGACCACAAGGACACCTCATCCTTCCCCACTCACAGCCATGGTTCTTTAAACCTGGAGTGTGCCACGGCTGCTGGGATTATTCTGCGCTTAGTGGGATGCAGCGTAATTCTTGCTTCTAATAAAGTACCATTGTTTAAGAGGGAGTAATTTTACCCAGCAATAGTTACCCAGCAGTTGAATGCATTGCACCACTCCTGAGACCTGCCCCACAAAAGCCATCATCCAAAACCATAAGCTCCTAGATAAGTTCAAAGGCACAATCACATCTGGCATTTGTATTTTGTGCCATCATAAAATAATCGATACAGTTCTGATATAAAAATTAAGGGATGTGGTGTGGGAAGGCCTTAGTTATTTTTTCTAGAGAACCCCACTATAACCCAAATATTGCCGTTTTGCCCCTGTTTGTCACTGCGGTAAACACCGGCAGGGAGAGCATTCCAAAGCATGGGGAGGCAGCATTCCGATGGATGGGGAGGCAGCATCGGCACCTCCCCGGGATTCCCATCGACGGAGGGAGACTGATCCGTGCTGGACTGAGGTCAAAGGGATGCGGTGACATCACAGCCTCCCTAGTGATACCAGCACCCATCAAAAAGCCATCCCCCAGCTGAGGAGAGGCACACCGGCTTTAGGAAAGAGCAAAGTGAATCCAGATCAATGGGGGACCTGAATCAACCTCCCCAGCTCCCACAAAACATCACTAAAATGCAATTTATTCCAGCACAACAGACCTGATGCACATCAGTGCCCTACTTGTGAGGTTTGAGTGAACCCCCACCCAGCTTTTGCTTCCCAAACTCCTTCCCCCTCTGCTCAGACGCCTGCACAGATTGTTTACTAAAATGCAATGATTTAACACAAAGCAGGAAAAAGCATCAAACAAGGGCTACAATCCACACAGTTCTCACTCCAAACCTTTCCTGAGACCCGAGTTGGCCACTGACAATAAAACAATGTTAATTCTCCCAAAAGCAAAGAAAACTTCCAGCCTGACGTAAAGGCAGCGGCAGCTTCTCGCTGTAAAGGGAAACTCCTGACCTTGCAAACAACGGGGATTAATCAACTTGCCCATGTCGCCTGAAGAGTCCCAAGAACAGGAATTGAAAATAATCATTCAGGAGGTATAGACCGCTGTGTGATAACAGAACTGGGAAGCTCTTTTCCAAGTCCCTCTTGTTTAGTGTTCGAACTTGTCAAACCACTTTCTTTTGTTAAAGCAGACTCCTTTGTCGCGAGAAGGCAGAGTCCCGTGCAGCAGACGGGCTCTCAGAGTGCAAAATGTCCTAATTACTACACTTTTCATTAAATCTATTACCCACACCAAATTGTTCCTATGTTTCTCTCTGCCAATTCACAGGAAAACCATGGGACAAGGTTGCTATCACCGTATTTTTCTCCTCCAGGTATATTTGTTTGGGTTTTTACTCCAGCTGAGATAAGGACAATCTACTGCCCGAGTTTTCTTTGATGCTCCTATAACAAATACACATATTAAAAGAGATTTGTTGAGCTAAATTCAACTTGTGCTCCAGCCTAGAGTTAAAATTGCCAAAGGGAAAACATTTCAAAGTCATCTCCTTTAACATCTAGGCTAAGTTTATCTTTATCACTGCAAATAGCAACACAGAATTCAGTCTATCTTCTAACTGAACCATGCACGTAGCAAAGACATAAAGCTGGGAGAAAGCGTTTTTGGTGCTGCAGGCACAAGAAACCCCAAATGAACACGAAGAAAAATCCCCCTGTTCTTACAGACAAAGGCTCTGGAAATAGGACAGACACTTACCTTTAAAGTCACCCAAAACAACTACTTCCCAAAGGTTTACAAGCAAAAACAGAAGTTCAAATCTCAGGGTAAAGTAGCAAAGGCAAGCAGGTAAATTGCTTTCAAATGCCTTTATTGAGAGCTCCTGCCCCCACTACCTTTTCCCTTCTTTTTCAACCTTTTTCACGTGCCATTTCCAACACCTTTCCAACACTTTTATTAACATAACGGTGACAGTCGTGACACGGGATCCACACCAGGGCCCCGAGGACTCTCCACCAGGACAAAGGCTCCGAATTCAAGCAGCAAATTAAAGCAGCTCCAATAAAGCACCAACTTTTTAACGCTCGAGTTCAAATAAAAGATTACAGGCTGCAGATTTGGGAAAGGGAGACCTGCTTGAAAGTTTCTCCCCCCCAAAACACGCTCGTAGAGCCCAGTGTGCAGGGCAGCAGCTCGCTTTGCACACCCGGGCTGCCTTTGCACGCTTCTGCACTGGATCTCGGTCACTCTCATACCAAGATCCCCTTCTGCTTCAAACCCAAGCAGTTATCGCCTCCCGGCTCCCCCCGAGACCAACTCCTTGAAGCAGCAGCTTGCTAATAAAACGCTTGTTACTGCTCGATCTGCTTTGCAGCGCTCCAAGAGAACCCTGGAAAGCTCCCAGGGCCGGTTTGGTTGCTCTGGTTCGATGGCAAGAGTTGGTGTGCTCGGCAGAACGTTAGGGGGAATGAAAGGGAAGTGGGGGGGACACCTCCTGCACCCCTGCCCAACGCCGGCCCCACGGCGCTGCAGAGAGAGGGAGCGATGCGACGGGGCCACCGGTCAGACGAACAACGTTAGACGGGGAGTCAGAGCGCGGGGCACGGGACACGCGCAGGACCCAGCTACATAACAAAGCAAAAAGCGATTTTGTGGGTGCTTTCGGTGCACGCACCCCTTCGCCAGCCCGCGGAGGGGCGCGGAGAGGCGCGGGTCCCCCCCCCCCCCCCCGATCCTTCCCAGTGCGCGCATCGCGCCCCGCCCCCGCCGCGCCGTTCCTGGGGCTTTGGCGCCCCCTCTGGACGGTGGCGCGCACTGCCCGCGGCTCCGGCCGCCGCGCTCCGCGCACCCGCGGGGGGGAGGGGGGTAAGGGAGGGGGGGTCGCGTCAACCCATCCCCATTCCTCAGCTCCAGGGAATATAGGAAACACCGCGGCGGGCGGAGCGGAGCCAGGGCCCCGGGGTGGCCGCGGGGTCCTTCAGAGCCCCGCACCCGCGCAAGGAGCCTGCCCCTCCGCTCCGCGCCCCGCCCGGGCCCGCCGCTACCGGGGCCGCCCTCCTTCAGCCGCCCCCTGCGCGCAGCGGAGCGGCGCTGAGCGCCCGCCGGCCCCGCCCCGCGGTGGCGGCTCAGCCAATGGGATGCGCGCCAGCCACCGGGG
>JBCJKH010052247.1:0-16506 GCA_039877255.1 Loriculus beryllinus
CAAGCCAAATCATAATCAATGAACCTATTGTATTAAAAGTCATTACCATAAAGTACAGCGAAACAAGAACCTTAGACCAAGCCCCCCAGCCAATAAACACTAAAACAGTGAATACTGGCTGCAAGTAAGGTATGACATGCTGAAACTCTGAGATCAAGAGCAACAACTTTGAGAGCCAATAAGTCAGCATTGTGATGAGTGACTATTAATCCGAAACAATAAATGTTTATCACAAATACAATTAGGCACACCCTGGTCGTATCTGTCGTTATCTCAACCCTTCGTGCTCCACGTTGCGTGCCACAAAGAACTGTAGCTGTTTAAGCCCAGCCGGTAACTCAGAACCAAGCAGCTGCCCGCTCACTCTTCTCCCCCCCTTTCTCTCCCTGCTTCCAGTTAAAACATGTGCTTAAGGAACACTAGGCATTGCTTCCTGGTACACAAATAGAGCTCTTGTGTTGTCAGCAGATACTATTCAGCAAAAAGCAAGGACAGCAGCTGCTTTAGACAAAGTCAGACTTTTTTCAACAACTTCACAGATAGGAAGAGTTAGATTATATTTATCAATCGGTTTTATTCAAAGATGATGGGGTGAGCACTGTTTGTGCTCTTTCTTTGCCAAACTGGTGGTTTCAAAGAAAAAAAGAAAGCATTTGTTAGTTATAAATGCTCATTAGCATTTGCTAATTACATATGCTTAATGAGTTAGTAACCTGTCATCATGAAAGACCTCTTCGGGCCAGGACCTTGCACCAGTGTCTGTTTACAGAGCAATCTGTTGTTTGCCGGATTTATATAACTAGGGATACTCTTGCAGCGTGAGGTATTGTTCAAGCTCCATAACACAAGAACCTCATGTTACAATATTTGTCAAAGACATGACTCAGAAATTCTTTTTGCCCTTAGTGAGTGGTTAACTGATTTGCATCAAAAAATGTGTCCTTTTTTGGACATTGAAACAAATTGCAAGAGAACGTAGGACAGGATTACCTTTTCTCCCAATTCCCTTCCTTTCCTTTCCTTTCCCTTCACCCTTTCCTCCCCTTTTGTTTCCTTCCACTCCCTTTCTTTCCCTTTCCCTCCTTCTTTCTCTCCAGTCGATTATTTTGTTAGGGTTTTATTCTGCGTCTTACCAGATCAATGCTACATCTAGTTAAATTAGACAGTCCTCTATAAGAAAGAGAAAAAAGGAAGTGAGCAGGACTGCAGAGCTCTCAGTTATCAAAACAAGCTTCCACCTTCCAAATTGACTTCCCAAATTCAACTTTATCAAACTATGAAAAGACCTAAGATGTTGCTATTAACCACTTCTTTGAAGAGAATAATAACCTATCCTTCTGTAATGGCTTTTGACTCTGGATTGCACAGGAGGTCTGTACCAATATCCCTGATTCAATTCTGCTGTGCAAACAGAGGGATAGCTGTGGCCACCCATCAATTGCTGATTCAAGAACTGAACATTAGTCCAATACACAATCCACTGTCTGCAAAATGCCAAAACACTGTTTATATGAAATTTGCTATCATTTCACTTGGGGATCATATGGAGGAGAATTTGAATGAATTCTTTAAATGATCAATGGATTTTTTGGTAAAATCTTTGTCTCTCCAAGCAGCACTTCTTTCTTTGCAGGAGAGAGGCATGAAATAGAAATCTCTTTAACTTCTCTGACAGTCACTGGATGCCTCACAGCACAAACAATAAGGTTCACTGTTGATGCAGAAATCTGCTGTGTGGGTAGCCAGGGAATGTTTCTAGGAGGTAAAGTAGATATCCCAGAAAATCAATAAGCTTTAGTGTAGGGAGTAGCCATTGCAAGACAATGTGTTTGCAAAAACTCAGCCTCCGCAATTTCTGCTGGTGGGTTCAAGGGGGAGACGACTGTCATTTACACCTGACTTTATTAGCTGAGCTCCTGCTTTCTAAAAGGTACTTCTCAGAGGCAGGTAGCTTGGGAAACAATACTGTGCAGAGTGTTGGGCAACCAGCAGCCTATTATATGCACGTTTATGTCTTCTGATTCAAGACAGAATAATTCAACTGACCTGACCCCTATTTGGCTCATTTGTTAATTGTATCAAGCAATGGCATTAGTCCAATGCAAGTTAGTTGAGAAGGAAGCTTTGTACAATTACAGGGCTGAAATTAGACATTCAGGTAGAAATAATACAAGATAACAGACACATTTTCTTCTAATGATAATTTCATTTGATGCTAAAATTCGTGGTATTTCACTAATCCATTACACAGTTGTCTGTCACAGTTACTCTGGTGCATGCCTAGACATCTCTTGGTCCCTGTGCTGCTATACTGTGAGTCAGATGATAAATCTGAATTCCTATACATGTTGGAGGGAAGCCATTATATATATGTTGGGGAAGCTGTGCTGTGATTTAAGTGCAGTGTTGAGGCACCTAAGAAATTGGCTGGTCTTGTGGACATAGAGCCAGTACACTCTTCTGTGCTGAAGACGGTTCCTGGGGGTGAGCAGTGCACATGCCATGAATTGCTGTCAGTGAAAAGGGGATTTATCCTTTTTCTGGAGGGCAGAGATAGCCCTGCCCTGGATGGAGGGATGATACTGTTCAGTAATAAAAGCTCTGGGGAATTGGATCCACTCTCAGGTCAGAGCAGACCTGCTAAGTATGTTATCAGCATCAAGGATAGTAACAGGCTTTTGACAAAAATCATGAAATAACTGTGAGATTTACAATTGTGTTTAACCGAACAGCAGCAAAATGGTTTTTACAAGGAGAAATTTAATATTAATACCCCTCAAAATTAGGCAATCTGTAGCTTACTTCTGTTTGCTAGGACCCCTTTCTCTCTTTCAAATAGCAGATGGAGCACAAACCAGAGTATATTAGTACTACTGCTCAAACATGTAAATAAAAAAATAGTAACTGTAAACAAAGAATTTCAACTTCTTTGTTCAGAACAGGCAGTGGGTGTTGTCCTATGAAGCTGAAATGTGCTTTTTCATTCTTCAATTTACTTTGAAAATTTTAATGCTGCCTCAAATTAAAATATTGAGTTCTGCTCTGCTTTGGGAAGAATGTAGTGTTTATGACTCTGGGGATTCTGAAGAAAAATTGCTTGACTAGTCTTTACATTACTTTGCAGCAACTGGGGCTGATGTGATCATATAGACATAACAGAAGTTTAAGAAATAAGACCCACCAAAAGTATACTGATTTTGAAATAACTTCTCCCAACTTTTTTGCATGGGTTATTTTTCCAATTTTCAACCTTTCTTCTAAAAGTCCCTAAATTTCACTCTAAACACCTCTGAGCTTTTGAGCACAGCTTCAGAGATCACCCTGGAAACTAGCTCAGGATAAGCTGAGCTTGTAAGTAAATTCACAGCCCAGCTAAGTCAATGCTAGCTTATCCGAATAGGCAGATGTATCGGCAGAGCTCTGTTACAGATGCAGCAAGTGACAGCAAGTTTCAAGGCTCTGTCAGGCCACCAACCCCAGGCTTCTAACTCCCCCTGTCCAGCCCAGATGTAGGGAGGTTTGCATCCCCAGATTGTTATCTTATCAGAAAAATGAATCTCCACAAGGAACTGGCTCATCACCTCTAGCTGTAAGACCTCTTCTTGATTCACTTTGTTACCAGTTTATACCCTTACATCCATGTTACTGCCAAACCTTTGGTTACTAGAGCAAACAGAAGCACTAGAGATACAATTCTCTTCAGCAGTAGGAAGGTAATACTTACGTATACAGCGCTGCAGGGTGCCAGAATGATCATTTCTGCATACCTGATTCTCAAGCATTGATGCTTGCTCAGCTAATAGATTCTGTTACAGTCTTTACACACTTTAAAAGATGTCTTTGCTCAAAATAATCAGTTATAGGCATATGTGGCATATATGGGTTTATATGTTTTGATTGTAGGATGTTTTTATGATTATTCACCACAAGGTTCCTGTTCTCCTTCCACAGCCTTTAAGACTTAACATCTTTGTAGCATAACTAATGGCTTCATTAACACCATCTAACCATTCATACCTCTTTGTTATAGGGTTATTTATTTTGTTAGACCCTAAAACTTGTCCTTTTCATAGTTGTAGTCTTTTAGTGATGAGTAATCAGCCACTCAAAATGTCTATTTATAGCACTGGGGCTGCTGACTTCATCCTGTGCCTGCATTCTCAAAACCTCTCCTATCCTCTTATGAGAGTTCACTCTACACATTCTTATTTTAGGATCATTGATAGTTCAGCCTATACAGTAATGGTCACTTAGGAAATGTATATAATCCTTTGCTAAGTGTTTGTTATTAATACCTGCAGCAGTCCCACTAGCATGTTATCAAAATTGCTTTACAGCAACATGCAATTTACAGCCACTCTTCTAAAGTGGCTGATAAAAATAGAAAGCTCTTACCAACCTGCCACCAGCTTTTCTGCAACTTCTAGCCAGCTTTCTGGTTGCAATGCTTTTCCTGTGTATGTCCACAGGCTCATTTCTGAGAAGTGAGCTTGCAGAACTGCTGGGTCAGACTTCAAGTTTTTGCTCTTCTATTCCTTCACGTCAGTTACTTTGGATGGCCTCCTTTTGCTTACATATTTTTGTACATGTTATCCCACTTCCCATTTTCCACATCACACCTTTTTTTCTCACCCTCCCCTCCCCCTCCCCCCCCCTCCATTTTCTTTCCCTTTTGAGTAACCATCCTGATTACTAAAATAGTAATTTGGTTTGGAGACTGTGGTGTCCTTCCTGCTGACTACATAACAGGAGGGTATATTTGCTTCTCAAGACTGGCATCTTTAGTGTCCTCTCACACTAGTTGCATATTTGTTTGTGCACAACGTAAAATAAAGGCTGCAATGAGCAGCTGAAGGTAGCAGAGAGGTGTGGGCAAGCTGCCAGTGTTTCCTGCTCAGGAATCAGTGTTTTTTGATTCCATTTAGTTCACTTTGTAATAAGTCTGAATAAACAAATAAGTATTTCTCCTGTAGGCCCACAGTCTACAAGGTGAGAATTGTTAAAATATTGTTTCCATGCAGTGCTTCTGCTGAAAAGATGTTACTGGAGGGTGACATTTTTCATACTTCCAAAAGCTGTACAAAAGCTAAAACCTGAAGATATTGTCCTGATGAAGATTAAGCTCCTTACCTGAATATAATTTTTCATTTTATTCTGACAAACCTCAGTGTTAATTTCACTTGCTTTTGCAAATGACCTGATCACTATCAAACACTCTTCATCTGAGCAAATCCTCCAGATCTTTGCTCCATGTGACTGTAGCCTTGGTTAGAAATTCATAACTGACATTATAGACTGATGGCATCCTGAAAGGGGTCCCCAGGCTCAATTAACTTGGGGTGGTTGGTTTCAGTTAGTGTCCGCAAAGCAGGGATGAACTGTGTAAGTTCTATCATAGATGGGATGGAGTTGTGATACCCATTTAGCTGCTCTGATGGCACTAGAAGGCATTGCCCTCCCCAAAACCTCTCCCAGGTGAGAGCTAGGGAGTTAAGAGTCTCTTTTCCAGCCACCAAGGTACCTTCAGGATGCTTCAGTGTGGAGATACTGGATTTCTGTAGGAGGAGTGCATCTCTAATTGCTTTCAATTCCCTTCAGAAAGCTGAACAATGCACATTGTCACTGCAATACTTCTCTCAGGATATGCCTCAGAAAAAAAGCTATCCCATTTCAGAGGGAAGAGTTAGGTGTGTACAGTAGGTCAAAAGGGAAAAAGACTTATTCATCTTTTCATAGCAACCTCTGAGATGACTATGAAACTTACTAGTTTGACAGCTGCACATGGGGCTGAATGGGAGGTTGTTTGACTCAAATGCAAATGACTCAGATTTTCCCTGTAGGTTTTGCTTGGACAATGGATAGGTAAAAGTGAAGAGAAGGACTTTATTTTCTAGTCATTTGAAGATGACCCTTTTCACATTGACAGATTACAGAATCAATATCCTTTTTCTCAAAGCTACTACTCTGATATAAATTTCCCCAGAAGTGAAAAACCCTGACCTAGCTAAATTTTTGCCAGAAAAAAAAAATGCTTATATCTTCATAAAGCATGTATTGCTGGTGTTTTATTTACAGTAGTTGGCTTGATAACTACAACAGGAAATAGTCCCTCTATAAGTATGATGACTTTACTCTTTTTTAAAATGAACAGAAGTCCCACTATACTTCAGTTAATGAGGCTAATATGGCTGTGGCCATAGATAGAGCTAAATTGCCTGTATTGTTCCTTTCATTCCTCACTATGATGTCACCAGCACCATTGTGCAAGAAATTTAACATAATGTGCAGCTACTTGAAACAGCTGCATAAACTACTACAAAGCTAATTCTTCCCTGCTGTAATTCTTTGCTTACAATGACTTGCCTCCAGCAGTGATTTTGCATGAATAATAACACATCTGACATTTGTGCCCACAAGTGCTCCATCTATTTAGACAGATTATGTTTCAATTAGAAATTTCTAGCAGGTCAACCAGACAGAAGAACATGAAAACAGACAGAGTAAATTATCCACGTTGTTAGATCCAGCTGTTGGGGCTCTCACTGGAGGACTTAGCTGCATGTATTTTGGTAATGTTAATGGGAATCATACATTTGTCTCCCCTCATTTCACTGACATTGTGCTCTTCTATGGCTAGAGCTGAGCAGATCTCAGAATTTTTATTTTCATGGCATTTTGCAAGCTGAGTATGTTGCCTGCCACAAACATTCCTCTTTCCCACCTCTGCTCTCCCTGTTTCTTATATGTCTCCTAAAACATTTTATATCCTATGACATTTATATATCACAGCTGCACACAGCAGCTCCAATTGTAATTGGAATCCTAGTGTTACCTACAACACACATAATAAAGATACTAACTTCAAAAATACCATGTAAGTAGATGAAACACTTACATGACAGGCAAAGATTGATGGCAAATCCAGATTTGCTGGTTTTTAATGTAAACTATCTATCTGATTAAGCTAGGCCTTCCTCATAAGTCATTCCTCATGTCATGTTCCTTTGCCAGATATTTGTGTGTTGTGTCTGTTTACATGTTCTTCTCCCTGCACACATTCTCTGCCAGTAACATTTAAATCCACTTGTTATTGTAACATGTTTTTTCTTTATTTTCTATATCTTTCCCAAACATCTCCATTAACATCATGATGCTTCCTTCAGTTCTATCAGTCAATATCCTGCCCCTCCTTCTAGTTTTCATTATGGCTCAGTCCTAAGGATTAATAGGTAGGTAGATACATATGATACCCCTAAAAACATTATATAGTGGGGTTAGGAAAATCTGGTGACCTTTCCTTGCTGAAATTCAGCAGCAGCACATTTTGGGGAACTTGAGCTTGTGTCAGTTTTCTTCTACCTGGAAGAAATATACTCTTTTTCAGTAGGCTTCTCTTTTGCCTGAACAAAAAAGTTACAGTGATGACAACTGGGGACAGCAAACTAAGACTAAGAAACAGGTTTGACTTGGGATTTAGTAATTATGCTGTGTTTTAAGGAGTAATGTGGTGGTTCCAAAGTCCTTAGTTCTATATTTGTCACACTGGCTTTGCCTTGGATATATTCAAGAAGGTAGTGGGAACATTATGATGGGCAAAGGGGGAAGACTGAAATAGATGGACTAAGCTCCTGAAAGGGCACTGAAGTCCCTTTACCTATCCACAGACTAAATTTTATTTATGGTCTAGAGAGAATACTTTTATAAATTGCATAAATTTATAAAAGTATTCTACTTTTGCAACTAATGCAACTCCTGTCACCTGGGGAACAGAGACTGTCACACCTGAATTTTTAATAGGTTTCATTTTTTCCATTTTCTTGGGATACAATCCCTACTAAAATACAGACCTGTTTAAAGATTGCATCTCTTTCTTTTTCCTCAATGAAAGTTCTTCTGCTAAACTCTGCCAAACAGGCTTCTGACAGTCAGTAGAGGTTTGATCTAGGACCAACAGAAAAACCCAAGTAAGATGTTAAATTCTTAAGCAACAAATCAGATTGGGAACCAAAACAAAAATGCACACAGAAGGACTGAATAGCTCAAAGGATTAGTAATGGATTTGCACGCCTCCATCACTGGCTCAAACCTAGCGCAGGTTAACAAGGGAAGTTCCACTCTCCTGCCAATGCCTAAATACATGCATTCTTTTCTCTATTGCTGTTATGGGACTTCACTTACTGAAGACACCTGGGCACTAACCTCTTTAGACTCCATGCATTTTTAATGTTTCTTTATGAAATCCACTGTGTAAATCCTATCTGTGACTTTTTCTGCTATTGCCTCACTACACCTTACTTCATCTAATTTAAACAAGTTCAACTACTCAGTGACAGCATTCTATGCCCTCTACTCTGTATGCAATAGCATCGGTGGGACTGTACAGCCATGCAGAGAATTAAAGACAACATCATAATTCTCTGGGACCAGAGTCAAGCTCAAAGAGCACAAAATGAACACCACCACCACCACCAGAAAAAACCCCCACACTTATCTTCCACAAGGCTATGCAGAGATTGATTAAATAACAGCCCAAATTCCAAATGCCCTAATTTCTCACCAAGTTCAGTGTTTACAAAGCACTGAGTACCATTTGTGCGTGAGTACCATCTGTACTAACTAGTGTGAGTACATACCTGCCACAGCTGGAGATATTGTTAAGTAAAGTGATCAGACAGAACTGACAGAGATGTTAATGGAACTGGTTAGAGAATTGAAGACATTATTTCTATTAGAAAATGCCACCCCATAAAAACCCAAGCAGTTTACAGAAACATGTACTTTCCAATATAAATGTTCACAGAATGTAAGAAGGTAGCTGTTATACGTAATGTAAGGATCTGGACCATTTTCTATGGCGCTGAAGAAGGCAGTTTACTATATTCAATGTTCATGTGAACATAATGCTTGACCCAGCTGTTGGCAAGTGACTGATTGGAGTTTGCGTTTTTTTGCAGAGAAAAAATTGCAACGGTTCATTTTTTGTAAAGGATATTGAAAAAAAAAACCAAACCAACAACCAAAACAAGGTAAGAATTATCTCTTTTTTTTCACTAAATAGTTTTTTTCTCTGCAGCTCTTATTATTACCCAGAATTCAACTGATTGATAGATTCCTCACCGAAAGAAAGGTTAGAAGCTTTGAAAGATTTCCACTGGAAATAGGATCGTTCTTAGTTAATATTTGTTAAGCCAAACCATTCAATCCTTCATCACTCTCATGCATTTCAATGGTAATTCTACAAAGAGGAGGATTGCAGAAAGGGATGTGTAATGAAGATTTTTCAAGCTGGCTCAGTTGCATGTCCTGGGCTGTTTAGTATTCTTTCTAATCACAGAATCACAGAATCCCAAGGGTTGGAAGGGACCTCAAAAGATCACCTAGTCCAACCCTCCTGCAAGAGCAGGGTAACCTAGAGTACATCACACAGGAACTTGTCCAGGCAGGCCTTGAATATCTCCAGCATAGGAGACTCCACAACCTTCCTGGGCAGCCTGTTCCAGTGCTCTGTCACTCTCACAGTAAGGAAGTTTTTCCTGATGTTCACATGGAACCTCCTATGCTCCAGTTTACACCCATTGCCCCTTGTCCTGTCACCGGTTTTCAACATAGTATATGTCATTCTAACTAAGCCCATTTGGGCTGAGCACCCAGGGAACTGGACTGCCCGAGCCAGGTAATTATATGGGATTGTCTCCAAATAAAAGAACAGGTCTATATTTACATTAGACCAGAGGAATACATGAGGGTCTTTCTTTTGATTTCAATAGGCTTTGAAAGATATATCTGCTTTGGAAATCTACCTAGTACAGTTGATCCATTGGCTTTTCAAAAAGGTTCTATTGTATGCCAGAGAAGCAAGAAAACAAAGCCCTCTGAAAATAAACAATCAAGCAAACAAATAAACAACAAACACAGAAACAGACAAAAATTAATAGCAGAATAACTTCCCAGAGCAAGGAATCTGGGTTTCTGAGCCTGATCTCACTCTGGTGCCTTTTGCTCTATTACGCAGAAGTAGTAACTCAGGTATATGTATTTTCACATTCCAAGATTTAACTTTATTAAATTTTACTTTGTTCTTTTGCAAATATACCCACTTACCCAAATATAAAACATTTTTCTCCTAGCCTCCTGTAAATCTTGACAGGGCAATTATCCAAAGCTTGCATTGATACGTGATGTTTCACTTGTAAAAAGACTAATCTAAGCCTGCTAGACTCTGCATCTAGAAAAATCTATAGCTGTCAAATCTAATGAAAGTCAAGTGATTGATCTTCTAGATAGCAGCTGCAGCGTCCTCCAGAAACTAATTTAATATGAGACCTGTGGCAAATCCATAGAAATAATGTTGTCTAGATGATCATTTTACTTCCCATTTTTTCTTTGGTTTGTTTAACACAATGGGCCAAGAGAGGATAATGCGGTTGTAGAAGCAGACATGAGAGGAGAATTTGGCCCAACAGGTGTAATATTATTCAGAAGGAGCTGGAATAGATTGGACATTCAGAGAATCTCATCCATTTTGAGTATTTAATGCTCCCTCCAATCCCATGTTGCAAATATTTTCCTGACAGTGTTTTGGTTGTTTGTCTCATGCCAAAAAGATGCTGCAAATAATCTAATATGTTGTGGAGTCAGTGCTTCTGTAACTCCTGAGGTATCACTATTAAAAATATCTTGTTATCCATCTCATCATGCAACTGTCATCAGTTTTGGTTTATTAACATTTCCAATATAGCAAATCATCTGTCAGGTTGCAGATGCATTTAAGACTTTCCTGTGATTTGGCCTGAACTGCCTCCTGCACATGCCAAAGTGTAGCTGATAAACTATACATATTCAGCATAAATCCACAGGACTTAAGTTCTGTATGAGACAGAGGTTCTAAAAGTATCTTGTTCTTTTTAAGCACAAGAGCATCTTGCCTGTGATCCTGTATCACGGTGGATCATCATTTGCATTATCAGTGCGTGACAAGAAGACAATTTAAACATAAATTGGAAGTATTCTAAATCCTTGTTCTCTTGAAATTTGCTTGTGTATTAACGGCTTGTAAAGCTCTATGGGGTCATTTAAATCATGAGTTTCTCCAGTATGATCATGCTGTTTTGAAAAAGAAAACAAAGCATTTGTCAAGGTTTCCTATTCTTCTGTGTTTTTATAATGGTTCCCAGATCTCAGACATTCATAATTTTTTATTTGCTGCATAGTTAACTCTACACATGTGGGTCAGTACCAATATAGTTACCTTCAAAAACAGTGAAGCTGTATGTATATGGCTATTAAAATGCTCTCATACCAGTACACTGTCCTGCATATGTGCAGAAAGACTTTTAAAAATAGCTTTAAGAAGGCTGGGTTTTGAGTGATTTGCATAGCCCAAAGGGCCAGGTCATGCTATCAAATTTGAACTTCAGTTTTTTTCTTTGAACTGAACTGGAGATTATGAGAACTGCAGCTAACCAGAAACAGAGAAGAGAGGTATGGATAAGAGAAGAAGGTAGAAGAGGAGAGGTATGGCTGAGGTTGATGTGAATATGAGAGTAAGATGAAAGATACTTGGGAATCTGAAAGGGGGATCCTGAACTCATGGGGAGGGTCTCAGGTATGAGAAAATAACAGGAAGCATCTCTCCAAGGTGAAGGCATGGCTAAACCATTCTTCTTTCCTCTTCTGATCAGAAATCTCAAGATACCCTTGCTAGAAATTGGACAGACTGATCCCCTTTCACTGACCACAGCACATGTGCTGGTATGTATAGAAGCCCACCGCCTGCGCACAAGAAATTGGCCTGCAGTCTGGGGGAGACCTTCATCTACTCTTAACGTGTTAATATATAAACAGGCGGGGGCTTAGCCTTGGGGTCTTCGACAACTCTCCAAGACTACCTGCCAAGTTATAATTGTCGTTTGTCTTTGGGTCTTGCACCTCTCATTACCTCCATCATATGAGAAAGAGTACATCTTTCATCTTTCAGAGATGTTGAGTGAAGGGAGAGAGCAATAGTCAGCAGGAGAGATGCAGTCGCTATTAAGGGCCTTATTGGATGTCCTCTAATAAGCTCCTGCCTGTGATGTGCCTACACAGCAGCAAGAAGTGTCAATCAGCAAAGATCAGCTTTTTTTCTATGTCTTTACTACTAGACTAATAGCTCAATAGCACATAACTGTGAGGGAGTGGTGTAAGAATTGCTGGAAAGGGGAGGAGAAGGAGACATACATGTTGAAGGGAAATTACTGTAGAACAAGAGAGAAGTGCCAGC
This sequence comes from Loriculus beryllinus, assembly GCA_039877255.1. Taxonomy (NCBI): domain Eukaryota; kingdom Metazoa; phylum Chordata; class Aves; order Psittaciformes; family Psittacidae; genus Loriculus; species Loriculus beryllinus. Next base: position 12,263 of record JBCJKH010052247.1, read on the forward strand.
TTCTTCCAGTGAGCTACCAGGCTCCCTGCAGATAATGCATGTCAAGATCTGGGAGTATTGGCTAAGGCTGTATCTATACAGATATATGTGGGTAGAGTTTGGTTTGTCATGGTTGTAACCTGCACCAGCTCAGAGCAGATCTGATTCAGAAGCACATTCATGGCAAAGCTCAAGTCCCTTTGCATAGACCCATCCTCTTTCCCTGACAGCAGACAAGACCTGAGGAAAGAGGCCCTGTAATTCCCCATCCAGTGTGTGACAGGTGGCTTGCTGCTCCTTGTGCTGCTCTGCATCTGAGACTGAGATAGACATGCAAAGCTCGTCTACCAATGCACTATAAGAGAGCTACCAGCATCAGGTAATCATAATAAATGTTGTCAGCCTTCACACCAGAGGAAGAAATTAATTTGCTCAGCTTCAGAAGACAAACACATTTAAGATCTTTAGACTGACTATATTCGGTATTTATATTATTTTGGGTTTTGTATTACTGTCTAAACCCAGGATCTTCATATTCCAGTGCTCAAAACTGAGAGATTAGGTACTGCATTCAATCCCTAACATTTGCCACATCTTAATTTATATGTTTATAAAAAAAGACTGTCTATGACACTATTTGTGGCTGGTCAGTAGAAATATACCTTAATTGTAGAACTGGCCTCTGTTCAGTAACTGAATAAATAAATAGCAGAAATCTAATTTGGTGGTTATTTGGAAATTAATTCAAATCAATCAAAATGTTCTCCAATAAAACCAAACAGTGGCACAATGCCCAAGATAAAAAGTACACTTCTAGACTTATGTCTCATAAATTAATAAATATTAATTGTGCATTAAGGTGTATGACACTGCTGGCTGTACGGTTCTTCTGGTGCACTTCTCTTTCACATTTCATCGAAAGAGCAACAAAAGTAATTGAAAAATAGCTTGAAGATTTTAATATGTCTTCATCAAATGACAGTGATGTAGTCCCTGCTTATTGTGCTGCCTGATATTGAGAACAGACCTCTGATGCTACATCTTTCACTGTCAGCAGGATAAATCACTTTACAAGCTTAAAGAAAAGACATAGACCCAGTAACTGTTTAAGATGTTTGCACAAATCATAAATATTCACTGGAAGAACTTTTTGATTTTAAGAATAAAAGAAGATCCAGATTACAATTACATATATTCATTTTATATATTCATATATTCATTTCTAAAGTCATATCTCTAACATATGTATGAGTTCTGCATACACATTTAAAGATTTCATGCATTATTTAATTTTATATTCAGCAATCAAGAACTGTTGCGAAGTAACAATCTTGCAGCTGGGAATATTTAATATTTTTACTTCTGTCCTCCAAAAAAATCTTCTCCTATCAGGCAGACATGATAATGAAAAATCCAGATTCTGCCACCCAGGTATAAACTTTCTGCTCCCACTAAACTCAAAGTTATTTCCTGTTTTTGAATACGAAACATATACTGAGCCTAGAGTTACATTCAGGAAAAAAGGAAGAAACATTTTTTAGTAAGTATATGGATTTGAGTGAAAATTCTGGATACATTTGGAACATTGAGGAAATACAAGTTTGTATTTTGATATTTGTATTTGCTATCTGTATTTTGTTTTATTTTAAGGATCATTTTATGAATTTAACTACAATACAATGCACAGAAATAAACTGCACAGTCTTTCTCTTCCATTAACTTTTCTTTGTATCCCTCAGCCAGCTGCTTTTTCTTCTTTTTGTATAATCATAACATGATGGTACAAGTCTAAGAAATAATGATCTGAAAAATGCAGGAAATTGAGGGCAATTTTGTGAAAAGCAGCTAGAATTCTAGAACTGTAATGCTGGCACTAATTTGCTCGATTTTACATTTAACCTGTCATTCTTCAAAAGCATTTGCTTTTCTTCAGAGAAAAATAAAATAGCTCATGAAGTTACTACTAAGCTGACAGCATGAGAGAATGTTGAGAAAGTTTGCTCATTAAAGTGCATCTGTAGAAATTATTCACTAAGCCAGTTAACAAAGATGCTTCTATTGTGAATGGAAGTTACTGAAGCTGGCTAGCCCTGATGAAGTGCAGAACTCCGCAAGTCAACAAGTAGAATAAAAAAAAAGAATAGATCATCCTGCATTACACCTTAATCACAGACTTTACTATATCTTATGACAAGATAATTGAAAACAGAGAGAAAACCAATGTGAAGCCTAGAGGGCTTGGTGACATTTAAGAGGTCTTAATGTGGGTCCACGGATTTAAAAATAAATGTGGAATTTGGCCTCGCAGTCTTTAGAGGTTTTCAGCCTGGTTAATCTGGATCAGATTCTGTTTTTTTAATAGCATAAGATAAGGATAACTATTTCAGCAAAGTCACACCACAGTTTTGTGGTATGGCTACATATAATATATAACTCTTCAATTACATTCTACAAGTTAGAAAGATTTTAGAGGCCTTTCCCAGCATTTTTAGGGCTGAAAATGACCATTTATTTGGGGTGTTGGGGAAGACATCTCCACTCTGCTTAAATTAACTTTGGAGATTTTCTGGTACTCTCATAAACTGCAGAATAAAGTGGCTGCTAGTAAAAAAACCTTGACCTGGCCAGAATATTAGTTGGAATTGGGGTGGCTGTTCCTCTATTGCTTATTTAGATGGAATTTCACATTTAAGATCCAACTCAGAAAGATATGATCTTGCACTGTCTGTTATCCTAGCAGTATTTTAACTCCATTTATTTTACCGAAGTTTTACATTTACAATATCTTGCAGTTCACAGAACACTATATATAACAAGACAACATTTATCAGATGAAAATACCACCCTCTTTGGATTTACATAAGTGAGGATTGTGTTTCAACAGTGGCCCTACCACTCAGCTCTGAAATACAGAACCATGAAACAATCCAGGTAGGAAGGAAACTCAAGAGAACATCTATTTCCACCACAGCTCAGAGCAACCAAATTCCTTACATAGACGGGTTTTCCCAGGTCCTTGGATGCTCTAATCTTGAATAATTTTGAGGATGGAGAAGTCACAGCATCTCTGGCAAACCTATTCCTATGTTTGACCACTTCAAATGGTCAAAATTTCAAATGGTAAAAAAGTTTTCTTAATATCTACTCTAATCTCCCTCATCACAGCTTGTGTTTGTTGCCACAGCTCCTGTTGCTGTGCACCTATTGAAAAGAATTTGGATCCACCTTCTCTACAAGCATCCACAAAGTAGTTGCAGGCAGCATTGCAGTCTCTTCTTGACTTTCAGGCTGAACAGATCCAGCTCTCCCAGCTTCAATTTGTACATCACGTGTTCCAGCCCTGGCCAGTTTGGCAGTCTGGTGGACTTATCCCAGTTTGCTGATACCTCCCTTGTACCAGGGGATCCAAAACTGGACACAGTACTCCACACGTAGCCTCAGAAGTGCTCCAGAGAGGGGATAATAACTTTCTTTAGCCTGATGGCTATGCTCTTTCATGTGCAGCCCAGTATGCATTTCATCACTGCAAGGGTGCACTTCTAACTCATATCTGAGTAAAGACTGTGGGTCAGCCTCCTTAGGTCAGGGAGAGGTAATGCTGAGGTTGGCACAGGTTGATTGTGGATTGACTTCCTTCTGGGAGAAGAGAGATGCTTGCAGAATTGTCATAGTGGGCTGGGTGGTGGGATAGAAAAAGTTGTGTGTGCTTGTGGCCACAAAATTTATGTTGCAACCCCTTAGCTGGGCCTTGGCTGTCATGAGGACATGGGCAAATGAGACAGGTCCTGTGTCAGGGTCTCTGCAAGCTCTATGTTCAGCTTGGGAACCTCTAGGCCTCCATCCCATAGCGGCCAAGGTTGGCTTCCCTCTAGCATTTGTATGAGTCCAAGGTTTTCAGTCGCTTCCCTCTGGCATTTGTATGAATCCCAGGTTTCCAGTCAGTTCCCTCAAATTCAAACAGCGTTGTCTCTTACTCCAGGATTACAACACTCACTGGGTTGGACCCACCATAAAGCTGGCACAAAGTACAACAGTCTGCATGCTAGGCACTGCCTCACTGTGTGTATGGACACATGTGCTCCTTTTCCCTTTGGTGCACTTACACTAGTTGTGGCCCATAAGCCTTCACAGGGGTAGCTGTTGTTAGCTGGACCGCTGGTTTCCTGAGATCATAGAATCATAGAATCGTTAGGGTTGGAAAGGACCTTAAGATCATCTAGTTCTAACCCCCCTGCCATAAGCAGGGACACCTCACACTAAACCAT
>JBCJKH010052248.1:12779-27831 GCA_039877255.1 Loriculus beryllinus
ACTGAAAGAGAATAGATTTACATTAAATTTCAGGAAAACATTCTTTGGCACATGTTGCCCTTAGAAGTTGTGTCTGCCCCATCCCTGGAAGTGTTCAAGGCCAGGCTGGATGGGGCTTTGAGCAACCTGGTAGAGTGGAAGGTGTTCGTTGGCAGGGGGGCTGGAACTAGATGATCTTTAAGGTCCCTTCTAACCCACAGAATTCTATGATTCTACGATAACATAACATAATCATAACATAGCCATGAACTTACACACCAGTTGTTGTTGAAACCATTCTCTGCTATTATTTGTAAGTGAGGCAACATCATCTTGCTCTTCTATAATCACTATTGCAGTCATTGTGTAGGGTTTTTTGTAATGGCACTATGGAAAAAGATCAGCTACTGCCATTTTGTGTGAATATAATGAAACAGAGTGAACAGACAAAATCTAGAATGAACTAACATGCAGTGAATCTACTTCTCATGCAGAAGGATCTGAAAGTGAATAAAGCCTTTAGGAAGTACATAAAATATTTATAGTATCTTGTTCTTTATTTATCAATGCCACTAGCAACAAAACACTGCTTCAGTTTTACAGAGGCTCCATTTATATAACACTGGTTAAGAGAGGCAAACAAAAGTAAACGGAGAGAGAATCAACCCTGCCTTTTAAAATGGAATTTAAATTAAAAATTAGACAAATACAAACCTGAAAAAGATCCCAATCTTTGAGCTCTAATTATTTTTACATTACATCTGTGTAAGTATGCGTATGCCACATCTGCCATGCTTTCAGCTCTTAGACTCAAATCTGTATATGGCACTCTTCATCTGATCACTCTGATTACTTGTGTCAAATGGGTGACTTCTGTTTGGAAAAATTATCTTTGTATAAATGCTTTATTTAAAAATACTTAGAGTTTCTATCAGATCATGTTGACCATCTGCAATTGCATGTATCTGATCCCTATGAAAGGCAATAATTAACTTTTTCAAATGCATGAGAAGGAAAAATTCTCATTACCATTTTTTTTCCTTTTGTAACAAACTCAGGAAATGGTCAGTGTTCAGAAGTTAGTGTATGTGAACAATTTTACACTTAACATTTGTATTTTAGTTTATGCATGTAACGGAACAACACACAACATTAAAGAAAACAAGATTTTTTATGCACCACTTATGTCTTTGTCATTTTGGCCTACCAAAACCTTTGTCCAACAGAGTGGTCACAGCTCTTTGCTCTTTCTCAATAATAATTTTCTTCTGATGATCTTCCCTTCTGTTCGTTTGCAGGTATGTGCTGGTTGATTTTAAGCCACATTGTGATTCAGTCACTTGAAAAAGCAAAGTTCCTGTAAGCAGTCTTTTCATCTCCATTACTTTAATGCTTGCTTTAACTATTTAAAAAACAAAATAAAACTGCAAGTAAAATGCAGTTCAACCACTGAGTGACTATTGTGGATGGCCTTTCATGTTCTCACTCAGTGGAGAAGGAATTCACTTTCAATTTCTTTGTACCTTTGCAATACTGACCACATCAGTCACAGGGAGGCAGAGAGCCCTTTACCATCTATCATGCATCTTCACTGTGCATCATTCATAAGATAGAGCATTGGTAACACAAAAAATGCTCTGAATGTGAGATCATAAAGCTGAAATGTGTGTTTGACATTAGCCACCTGCATCAGTGCTGTGTTTTGCAAGCTGGCTGGTCAAGCCAGGGTTTGTGGAGGCTGTTTGCTTCACACATTTTCCTGAAATGGGGCGAGTGTGGTGTTTGAAGGTGATGAGGAGCATGCTGGCATGAAGAAGCTTTCTGCTTCACTGGAAAGCATGTTAGATAAGACATCAAACAATAACACTAAGTGAAGTGGTTTTATAAGTATACTCCATAGGTGAACACTATAGCACCACTGAAGTCAAGGACAGGAATGGTGGTGGTCTCACAGTATGTGAACATACACTTTTCTGTCTGGATGTTATTTTTTCTGAGGTGGATGTGAGCTAACATTTCATATCAAAGTGGACTCTGTTAGATCATACAGAACTGCAACATTTTTTTAGCTATTTGTTTTACTTCAAAAGGACTGGAATAACAAAGGGAAAAGAAAGCAAAATCTCTTTACATTGTCACTTTTGAATGTTTCAAAATGCCTAAAACTATTTTAAATCTTTGTTTATATTTGTTTTTTCTATCTAAACAGTATTCGTTTTCTGGTTTTGTGGAAATTTAATGATCAGTTAAAGATAAAAATGCATTAAAAGAAAACTTTCTGGAGACTTTTTATGATAAAGAACTGAAGTATTATGCTGCTGAATAGTCTTCTGTAGAATGGTTTCTTTAAAATAGAGCAAAAATCCTGACATAGCTGAAACTTTATTCAGTTCCCTGGTCTGCCTTTTTGCCGTCAGTGTCTTTTAAATACTGTTATGTAAGTCAGGTCTCAACCTATTTTACTAGTTAAGGCTTTTGAAACAAGCTCTTCTGACAGTACAAGAAACATTATAAAAAATATTAGGTCTTAGAAGGGAGTTTCTACTAGCAGGATATGTGTGTTCAGTGGTGCTTTTTTTCTTTATGACCCACTATCTTTCACCAATGTTACTAGTCCCAGAGAGGAAACCTAAGTTGCTCGTATTGTGCAGTTAATAACAATGATTTTATTATTTTGTAGGTTATATGTTCTTCTGGCCTCTTCTAAGGTAGGAAAAAAGTTGCAGGAGAGAAATGAAAGGGAATTTTGCTATAGCTGTGGAGAAGAAAAAGATAAAAAGTCTCCAGAGAAAATGTAAAGGTGGCAAGGGCTTGCATTATCCTGGTTTTTTTTATGTCTGGAAATAGCTTGTGTTCTTTCCCTCCTAGCATCATAAGGAGATATGAGAGGAAGAGATCCCTCATCTCATGTGAACAATTCCTCTTTCTGAGAACAAACTTAGCAGCTCTCTAGGTAACACTGTCAATTCTCCTTTAACAATTAGTGATGAAGGAAAGTGTCCCGAAGCAAGCAATGTTAACATTTTAGTAAGTGACATCCTCTCTGCTAAGTCAGTATTGCTACAGGGAATTTTAATGATGGTGTTTCAAAATGTAAAGCTGACATCCTGGTCCCTTGTAGCTGTTGAGATACAACTTAGTGATATTTTTGCAAAGACATATAGTAGTAGGGAAAACTTCTGATTTTCTTAATTTTTACTTAATGTAGAATGAGCTGAACACATGTTCCTAAAGACCTTAACTCTTTCAAATACATTTGAGTGTGACAGTGCATAACCACTTAATTAACATTAATACTAAATTAATATCCTTAAGCTAATGTTGAAGAATTCATAAGAATCAGGAATTTTATTGCTATATAAAGGGTCTATACTACAAAGAAAATGCTTTAGGAAGAAAAGCAGTCTCCTGAAGTGGACATTACTTAGCTCTTACAAGGCTTCCTCTCAAAGCAGATTTCTACTTTTGTAATTCCTGCACTCTGAATTTTTTTATCTGATGAGCAGTTCTGCTCCTGAGCAGTTTGTCAGTCTGAGTTGTGATAATGGGCACTACCTTTACATTTACTCTCTCTTGCAAAAATTGATTTCTGTGTTCTCTGTGTGTTGGGGAGGATAAGTCACAACTCAGATTGTCATTCTGAAGTGCAGACTGAATTTCTGTAAATCCCATCTACTCCTGTGCACAAAGCACAGTACTGACGGTACTGTATCCATGGAGACCTGCAGCAGATTCAGGAGCTGATTTTAACTCTCATGCTTCAGACTAAAAAACGTCAGATACTCAGAGTCAGGGAGGTAACAGAGTCAGCCTCAGGGGAGGACCAATGGAGATGCAGCACACAGGAGATCCTCCAGAGCTGCTGCCTGTTCTCAGAGTAGATTCCACTGGGTCAAACTTGCTGCATTTCAGACAAAGACTGGGAACACCCACAGAGTTTGAAGAGTGAAAAAACTCTTATGCTGTTATTTGATTTTCAAAAATACTTAGTCACAACTGTGATCTGGAAATCCATGATATTTTAGCTTCCCTTACAGGAAACTTACCCCCTCCCAGCCTTTCTAGTGAATAGAAAGCTTGTAGTAAGACTATAGAATTATAACTCAAAAGTATGTTGCCATGAGAACTTTCCTTATTAATAGCATATATCATGACCACATATATCATGTGGTGCAAACCACTGATTTCGGTGTTACATTATATGCAAATTTGATTCTATGTAAATATTTTTTCCACTATGGCTCTGTATCTTTTCCTTGTTCCTCCACAATATTCTCCTATCTTTCCAATTTTTATTAGAGAAACTTTACTTAGATCAGGTCATAAACAAATAACATCTTTAATTAATAGCTCCATTAAGATCTCTAAGCTGTCACACATTGCAATGGAAATAGCTTCTGGATGTTCTTTACTGGGTATGATCAGAGATAGGGATCAAACGGCTTTAAACATTGAAGCTATGCAAAATCAAGAGTATTTAAACAGCAGGAAAGCAGAGAAGCAAGTCAGAAATTGAAAAAAGAATAATGACTAACTGGGAAGAATAAAATAAAAGTATTTTTGTAAGGGAAATAGAGGAGATGGAACATTATAGGATCTTTTCTTTGCTAAAACTGACCCACATAATATATCAGTCTTATTTTTCTATTCAGACAGCAGAGCTTTCAGCATTTGGCTTGGGTTACGCAGTATCATCAGATCTGATATTCCAGTAAGTGGTATATGGCTGTGTGCCTCAGAATAAAGAAAATATATTGATGCTTGTGACTAATATTTCTTTTGGATATAAAATAGCTGTATTATTGAACAGGGAAAACAATTCTTTAGAACATCATTGCCAAATTGAGTACAGAACAACTAATGCCAAGGAAGAAAAGGTTAGAGTTTTAAGAGTTGGGTCTTTTCTGTGCAACCACATTTAAGGTTTCAATCCCTGAACTCTAAGAAGAATACACTCTCAAAGGCCTTTTTGCCCTTCCTCTCTCATCTTTAGCTCACTCTAAAGCAGTGTCAAGTCAAACGTTGAATAGCTCTCTACTCTTGCCTATGCACAGGAAATTCTCTCTTTCATCTTGTGTGGGTGGACAAAGGCATCTGCAGAGAGAATTCTACACCCACTTCCTGATTCTGCTCCTTGCAATACGTTGTGCATGCAAGGAAGGCAGTGTTACTGCTCTTAGTTAAACAGTAGGGAGTGATGCTGAGCATTAAATGCTTTCTATAGTAGTGGTCTGTAAGAATTTGTGACTACAATAAGTAGGAATCTGAACAGAGGTTGTTGTTGGTCTTCACTGAAATAACAGCTTCTCCCTGTTTACTGCCAGCCCATCTCTTCAGATGCATGTCCAAGATGTTGATGCAACAGTTGTCCTTCTGAGGATGAGGCAATCTTGGGCATTGTACCTGACTTGTGATGCATAAGATCTAGAGATTTTGTCTTGGCCATGGATCCTACATACATGGTAGATTTAGATTAGATATTAGGAAAAAATTCTTCACTATGAAGGTGGTGAGATGCTGGAATGGGTTGCCCTTAGAAGTTGTGGCTGCTCATCCCTGGAAGTTCAAGGCCAGGCTGGATGGGGCTTTGAGCAACCTGGTCTAGTGGAAGGTGTTTCTGCTCATGTCAGATGGATTGGAACTAGATGATCTTTAAGGTCCTTTCCAACCCAATCCATTCTGTGATGCTATGAATCTACTCCTTTTCAAAAAAGCCACTTTCTTTTTAATAATTCTCTGGTATGGACTTTTGCATGGGGTTCTTACATCCCCTATGCAGAACTTTGTATTTGCCCTTGTTGAACTTCAGTAGAAGTGTCAAAGAAAGAGTGGAGATTCAGAGAAAGATGAGAAAAAAATATGCAAAAGTCAGAGCTGGAGAAAGAAAACAAGGAAAAGATAAAAGAAAATATTTTGGAAGGCAAAAGAAAAGAAAGATAATAAAAATATGGATGAAAAGGAAGTGAAAAAACAAGCATGCGTTTTTGTAGCTGTTGTACTTCTATATTGCATTTACATTCTCATAACATATTGTAGAACCATAGATTCTATGTGACATCTAGGTAACAGGTTAAAAAACAGTTTCCATGTTATATTTCAAATCCCACATCTTTTCTTGCAATGGCTGGATAAAAAAATGTAGATAAGTTTACATAATGCCATGGTAATTTGAAGCTACTGTAAAGACTCTGATGGAATCTGTCAAATGTAAAAGCATATTCATTAAGGTCATGCACTTTTCTGCTTCCAGCTTTCTGCAGCTGTGACATTTTTCCATCTGTATTTCTTGTTAAATATCTGAATGACTCATCCTTGAATTTGGCTTTGAGGCAGACAGTTTTCCTATGGCAATGAAATACAGCTGGTACAAAGAAAAATGTCTGTGTCATTGTCAAGGAAGGATTATTCTTAAAAGATTTCAACTCACTCTTAAATTTGGAATTTTATTGTTAATTTTTCAGCCAGATTTTTTTGTTTTGCAAGTTTGGATTTTTTTTAGAATAATATTTTAAAGTAACAGACCAATTTTTTTTTAAACTCTATATTATTAGTCAAACTCTTCATAGGAATTTTCAAATAAGCATTGGAAAGAAGAATCTAAATCTTACTGAATCTCAGCTTTCTTGTTTGCAAAACATCAGTATTTTCTAATCATGACTAGTTCTACTCATAAATGCAAAATCTTTTCCTTTTACAAATCAAACAAAATTAAAAGTTTCAGAATACTTTAAACATTATTACTTAGTAATTAAAAGGAAAAATAAATTATGCACCAGTATAGTTGACTAATTGCACTTCATAGACACATGCATAGTCTTTCCTATTAAGAGATGCTTTTATTTTAGCTAAGTTTTTTTGAAGTTTGGTGTTCTTTCAAGCCTTCCTAAATATCTGTGGGTTATTAAGCTCCTTTATGTCAGTTTTCTAAATCTCACCAATTAATTGATTTCTTTGCAAATGAAGAAGAGACATAGACTTGAAGCATTCAGCTGCTGCAAAAGAGAAAACTACAATACTGTTAAAATACAAATAGTACTCAAGAACAGCAAAACAGGAAAATGCTAACTATTGCAACTTCAGCATTACAACCTCAGAGCACTTGAAATGTGTTTTAAATATGGCACTGACTGTTATGTAGATTCTGACAGACAATCACAATGGGGTTTACAGCATATATTACACTGCATTTAAATAGCTTGAGAAATTATTTCGATCAACAAGAAGAAAATCAGGTGTCTATACTGGAATACAACAGAGCATATACTCAGTAGTATTGATGCTAAAACAGCAACACAGAAAGGGAGAAACCTCAGTCTGGTCATTAATGTTTCAGAAAGATAAAGCTAGTATAGAAATTATTTGCAGCTCTCCTAATAAGGAACCACAAGGCAGTGAGCACCACACTTTTGCACTCAGTATCATTATTTATCCAAGTATGTCATGGATGTGTTCAGACAGAATGAAAGCAGAATCACTGCTGAGAAAAGGTTAAGGCAGAATGCCTTTACTGAAGATAGTACTACATTCATCACAAACACAGCATTTCTAGAGAAAGATTTTTTCTAGTAGCAACTACAATAGTCAGAAATATGCAGTAGAAAAAACAACTGCAAGACCATCGAACTGAACACATGAGAAAACATACTGACCAGTGTGAAACATCCACAAAGCTTGCCATCAGACCCTATAGATGTATTCGAATATTGAGAGAAAACTGTACAAATCAATATCTTGCATTTTAGCATAATAGAAAAATCAATACTTTGGGAAATAAACTCACTATCAACTTCATTTTCTAGGATATTTCTGCCAGTTTGTACAAAAGACATGCAAATTCACTTAAAGTGGGTTTAATAAAAAATAAATTAGAAGTTAATTTAATATTGGAATTAATACTTAGACACTTGGGACTATTGCTAATAATAAACCTAATAGAAACATCCCACTTGGCTGTCCTGGCACTTGAGTGAGTTGTTATAATCTGTGATATGAATTTCTGCAGCTGCTGTCACCTAGTAGTCAGCCCTGACCCTTCTGAATTGTAACAATTTCTAAGGAAATGCTGAAGCTAATGCCACAAACTAATTGCATAGCTGAGACTAAATCCATACTGTAATCACCTCTTCAGTGGTCATATCCAGTGTGTTCAGATGGGGCCATAGTGAAATATGCTGAATTACCATAATAACACAGGTAGCTTTAAATACTGTTTCAACATAAAAGAGAGATTTCTCTACATAGCTAAGAGTTATGAAGCAATTATCCCTAAAAACCTTTTGTTGTGTCTTTCACACAATGGAAAAGAGCCTAAATTAAGTAAAATATATAGCTTGCTGTGCTAGGTTGAAATGAAAATGGGGCTTAACTTAAGACATGCATATTTACAAAATGTATGTAGGAGGGTAGGTATATTTTAGAGCAATTTGTTAAAGTGTACACCTGCAGCAGATGGTATATGCTGTTGTTATTTCATTACAAGTGTGTTAAGTCCCAAAGGTCTGACTACAAGCATTGACTGTGAATGTGAAAACACACATGTACCATTGCCAGTAGCACACATGCTTCCCATGTTATAATTTTATGTCAAGAAGGATGACTGAGCTCAGCCCTTTGCCCTTTTTCATTTAAAAAATTGTCCTTGCTAGCCAGAAAACATTATATACTTTCCAGAACATCTGTTATTAACAGAGTCACTGGTGTGCCTAGAGTTGTTCACAGATATGACAGAATTTTGTATAAGCCACAGGCAGGAACAATACAAAACAACTTAATTATCTTTCAGACTTCTTTTTGCTTTTGTTTGTTTGTTTACCTTTAGGCTTGATTAATAATGTATGTTGATGGCATGAACTACAACTTAAAATAACACTTTGCACACTCAGTAAACTGTGAAATTCTAGCTGTGTCCAAGCAAGGGACTTCGGAGGATTCTGCCGCTCTGTTGCAGGGTACTTTATTTCTTGCCTTCCAACAGCTTTTCCAAAAATTTGGAAAGAAAAGTGTGACAAATGAAGGTCTTCTGATGAACTGAGGCAGGTTTCTACTGAATGCAGAGCAAGCTGTCCTGAAGATGGCACCTGCTTTGTGTCAGTTTTCTCGTTAGCTTCTGATGTTGTGGCCACGTGTGATTTTCCTGAGAAGACAAGGGCAAAAGTATAACTCATCTCCCTCTCCCTGAATCCGTGGGATCTTCAGGAACACAGAAATGTAGCACCCCTACCCACCCCCCACTTCCACTTGAATTGCATGAAGGTGATGGGTCAGCTAAAAAAGGTGGAATCAGGGCTTGGTCCTGCAGGATGCAACACAGCAGCTGCAGCCCAGGAGCTGGTGCAGACAAAACAGTTTTCTACCACTTTGAGGCACCTGAATCTGGTAGTAAAAGGACAAAAGCAACTCAGGAAACTGGAGTAAGGTTAGTTTATGATATGAAAACACAAGCATCATTCTCACAGATGATTAAACCCAGCATATTTGTACTCATTCAAGAGATCATTTACATAAAATTCTTTTTTGGCAAGTCACACTTGTTTGAAAACATTTTAATATAATGAGTCTGAAAATTTTAATCTTGGTATCACAGCAGTGAGTAATGGTAATAATAAAGATTAGTTAGGAATTTTTTTGATGATGTTTTATTGCTGGTAAGTTGTAATTCACTTTTACTGTTTAGAGCAATGGCTGACCTTTCTGTCATTATAGAATATGGGTTTGAAATGTTGACTTTGATTATCATTGAAAACCAAATGTGGTAAATCCATTAAACTACCACATAGTTCCTCAGAGTTTGCCACATTTATGAAGAGGTGGGTGAAAGGAGCTAGAAAATATAAGTATATATATTTCTGAATCCTCCTAGAGCCTTAATAGTAACGTTAAAAGCCATTTATTTCATAACTGCACAAAATAATACATAAATGCAGAAATTATTTACTTTAGCATCCTAACAGTAATTCAAGAGAGTGTTATTATCCTCCTTACTGTAAACTACTGGCTTCATATGGTAGTGTAAAAAGTCTTGATATCTAACAATTCCCTTTAACAGAAAAAAATAATTAGACCTGATCTCTTCTCATATTTTACCAAGACTTTGTCCCCTATACTTACTTTAAAGTCATTAGAGAATACTTAAAAACATGAGAATAAAAATAAGATTGAATTGCAAAGCTGAGTTTCTAATTTTAGTTTATGTGTAATTGAGGTTTCGTCTTATCCTAGCAAGCACTGGAGTTCTTAAGTGGAATGGGCTAGATTCATCAACTTTTTTAATCTAAAATATATTTTCTTTTTAAATGTGTTAAAACCTTAGAGATCTTTGTGTTCAGATTGATTTTTCATGGTGAGGAAATAAAAACTATATTTTTTAAATACTTTTATTAGAAGATTAATGTCAAAACTTGTAGTAAAATTTGTTTACATTTAGATACATTAAAATCCCTGTTTCAATTTAATGATTAATTTGTTACCTTAATGCTTCTTTTTTTTTCTTTTTTCATAAGCTTTGCATATTGTTAAAAAAAAAACCTGGGAGAGAGATGATGCTTTAATCTGCAGAAGAAACTGTGAGAAGAAACACTCTAGCCTGCTCAACAAAATTTTACATTGCTGAATTTTATCAGAAGTGAGCTTGATGGAGTTGATTTTTTTAACAGGCACAAAATTATTCCAGCCCAGGGGCTTTTCTTCCTTGTTTTCATATTACAATACAGAGTATATCTATTTGTCAACGCACATAGCTAATAATATAGAATCATAGAATGGTTAGGGTTGGAAAGGACCTTAAAACCATCTAGTTCCAACCTCCTGCCATGGACAAGGAGACCTCACCCTAGACCATGTTGCTCAAGGCTCTGCCCAATGTGACCTTGAACACTGCCTATTACGGAGCATTTACCACTTCTTTGACCAACCTGTTCCAATGCCTCACCACCCCCACAGTAAAGAACTTCTTCCTTATATCTGTCCTGAACTTCCGCTGCTTAAGTTTAAGCCCGTTACCCCTTGTCTTATTGCTACCGCCCCTGATGAAGAGTCCCTGTCCAGCATCCTTGTAGGCCCTCTTCAGATACTGGGAGGCTGCTATGAGGTCTCCATGCAGCCTTCTCTTCTCCACGCTGAACAGCCTCAACTTTCTCAGCTTGTCTTCCTACAGGAGGTGCTCAAGCCCCCTTATCAACCTTGTGGCTCTCTGGTCTTGTTCCAACAGCTCCATATCCTTGATGACCACCATGATCCAAGAGGCAATGATAAAAACCAACTCCATGAGGAGTTGCTTGAATTCTCATCTACCTCTGCACAAAAAAGAGGAATTGAATACTCTTTTCTATGCCCCTCCTTAATTTTAGAGCAGGATGATGTCCAGTTAAGGTTCTGAATCACCTCTAGCTTCATATATTGAGACAGTCTGAGACATAGAATATGAAGCATGAGAGTAGCAACAGTCTCAGAAGTGTCATAACTTAAAACTCTTGGTTTGATTGGTGGCACATTCACAACTTCAGTTGTTAGTTCATAGTTAATTTTTAGCCCATCATGGATTCCTTTCCAACAAACAGCAGTATTGTGATCTGAATGACATTGATTGTGTAACTAATACCTGGGAAGTAGGCTCTGTCTTTTAAGCAATATGATAGTCCTGAGATTTTGTGGAGTAGAATGAGACATATAAAGCTTTAAAAATCTGTCTTGAGGTCTTGGGAGCTGAAATCAGGTCAAGAACAGACACAATGTGCATTAGTGATGAAAATCAGTAGTTACAAAAATGAATGATGACAAATGAAAGTGCATTATAGTAACAGCAGTTTGTCACACTGGGTGGGCATCCACTGAGAGAACAGGAAATCTTTTCTTCAATTTCCAGAAGGGATGAAAAATAAAAGATTTTAATATTTTCCCAGAGCTTTTTCTCAGTGAAGAACTGTAAAAACGTGATGGATTCTGAGATTTAACAGTGCTGGAATCAATGGTCATTTAGCCCAGCCCAGTCCATGGAGCACTGATATTTCATAGATTTGCAAGCCCAACTGGAAGTACCTCAGATATGATAGAGAATAGTTGATTACATCTTGGTTCTTTGTGTTTGTCTTTGTGAATAGTACCAGTGTTTCTTGTGACAATAAAATACACGGTAATGGGAAGTGTATTTTTTCACGACTGAACTTGACACAGAGAAAACCTGAGTTGCAGCTGCAGATTTTTGTACTTTTGTGCAGTTAGAACAGGCCACCAAATAGAAGAATATCTCTTTCTAGTATGTTGTCCCCAAAGTGTTTGCTGAATTCTACAGTGGCAGACAAAAGTGGCCTTTAGGGAGGACAAGGAGTATCCTGAGATCATAGTAGAAATGGTAAACAGCAATGTCTGTGTAGATTATTACTTGCTGCTGCCACAATATATAGTATTCATAAGGTAAGACCTGTTAAGCAACTGAGTGTGATGATACTTACCACTGCAGTGAGTCAGGTGTCTGCCTAAGGGAGTCCCAAAGCTGCAGATGGCTCAGGGAAGCAGCAGAGCTCTTGCCAAAGAAGTCTTCCAAAACAGGAAGGTCATTCAGGTGAAAATGTGTAAATTCTGTATGTTGTCAGAATGCCAAAATTATTAGGAGCATTCAGTAACTCTCAGGCAGCTGATAAGTACCTAAGACCCTTCCTCAACAATGTAAATCTGTTATTTATTTAAATGAGTATTGCATTCTCTCTCTGTGTTTCTGTCTCATGGACAAACACCATAGACTCCATATGCCATACAATTTTTGCCAGTAGTATTTACCTTTTAAATACATTATATCTGCTTTCCTCTTTAGCACCAGAACATTGTCAGCTCAATCCAGACTCTGTTTCCCATTGAATTTTTACCTTAGAAGAGTTTTGGTTTGAAATAACAGGTTTTGCTAAAGACATCTCAGTGAGTGCATCCTCAAGGCATCTGCATATACCTTTTAAATGGGTGACTTAGAAATTGTGCATATATATACAAAAAAATTCTTTTGGCAACAGCTGTGTAAAACAAATAGCCTTTCTTGTTACTTAATTGAAGTGAAAAACAGATGATGGAATTGTTCACAACTAGAGTCAGGGATGCCTGGATATCCACCTGAGATTATGTTTCTCTGTGCTGTTTCGGCTCCTCTGTTCTCTGTCTGCCTTTAAACTTCTTTGCTGTTACATGTAACTTTTCAACCCAGGACTTTTACAAAGAAAGTTAGAAAGTGAAAATTATTTTACTTATTTTTTATATGAGGAAACAGTACCATACCCAGTCAGTACATCACAACATACTGAATTTGAAAGTGTAGAAATACAGATACTTGTTATTATCCTGACACTCAAATAATACATGTAAATATATCATTATAAATATCAAATTAGAAGGTGTACATATTCAAATTCCCTCAGGAGGTGCTATTATGAATGTATATAAGGCTTGCACCATCAATAGCAAGCTCTCTGGTAGACCTCTCTGAGATCCTTCTTCTAATCCATACAAAAACAGTAGTTTTGGCTACTGAATCTAGTGTATTTGTTTTAACTGGGGGGAGGGAATGTTTTAATTAATGGTTTTAAAGTAAATTTTATAATAGTAGACATTATTTAAAAAAATGCATAAAGCCAGAAATTGTACTTTCAATTTCTTGACTTTTTCCTGACATGATTGACATTTCATAGAATACCAGGTCAGAAGGGACCTCAAGGATCACCTGGTCCAACCTTTCTAGGCAAAGCATGTCCTAGACTAGATGTGTCAGCACCTTGTTCAGCCAAATCTTAAAAGGTCCAGCGTTGGGGAATCCAGCACTTCCCTGGGGAGATTATTCCAATGGCTGACTGGAATAATCATTGTACCCATTGAAGCATGACTCCAGTGGCTATCACTGTGAACTATTTTCCTTTTGTGTCCAGTCAGAATCTCCCCAGGAGTAAGTTGTGCCCATTACCCCTCATCTTTTCCATGAGACTCCTTGTAAAAAAGGAGCCTCCGTCTTCCTTGTAGCCACCCTTTAAATATAGGAACTTGGTGATAGAATCTCCACTGATACTTCTTTTCTCAAGGCTGAACAAATACTGTTCTCTCAGACTTTCTTTATACAGTTTCACAGTCCTTTGATCATCTTTGTCATTTTTGTCTGTATTCTCCCCAGCCTGTCCACATCCTTTTTTGAATAGTAGAGAGCAAAACTGAACACGGTATCCCAGGTGTGGCCTGACAAGAGCTGGCATTTCATCTGAGATGTTTAGTTGTCTAAATTCTAGCCAGAATATGCTGGTGTTATTGTTTTTCTCTCCGCAAATTTTGTATCTAGCTATCTGTCCCCTTCCATGAAGGAATGAGTTGTATGTTGATGGTGGTATTGCCAACCATGACTTCAAGAGCAAATGCAGCATCCCCAAAGGTTTTTTGACATTTCAAAATTCGATTCCACATCCACATTGCATAACTCTAGAAATCTGTAAGTAATGCTGCAGATTAAAATAATATTGGATTAAAATAATATTGGTCATTCATTTAGGGTATGACTATTATGAGGTGATCGTCACATCAAAGAAATGCTATTTGCAAGCAGTGAAATCAAGGTGCTCTGTGTTACTTTTATGGTAAGTTGTGGAATTAGTTGGGATATGAAATGTACTACTATTGAGTAGACTGTGCTGTACACATTTTTCTGCTCCAGTATATTTTTACACCCTTGAAAATAAATAGAAAAATCATATAAAGATACATGCCTCAACTATTTTCAAAAAAAATAAAGCAAGATCACTCCAACAGGATAGTGCAAATACCCCGATAGCATCAGGTGCCAGAATCTAACTCCTTTATCATACACTTGAACCAAGAGACTGTAGGGGTTGCCTTGGTCTGAACACAATCACTGATCTCTTCTCCCTGGCGACAATGACAGGACAGAGGAAATGGCCTGGAGTTGTGTCAGCGGAGGTTTAGGTTGGACATCAGGAAAAGGTTTTTCACCCAGAGGGTGGTTGGGCACTGGAACAGACTCCCCAGAGAAGTGGTCACAGCCTAATGGAGCTCAAAAAGCATTTGGACAATTTGAAAAATGCTCTCGGGTACATGG